>JABXWE010000436.1:0-98435 GCA_014611495.1 Limonius californicus | reverse complement strand
AAACAGTGGAGTGCTGTTTCAAACCGGCCTGTAGACTGAGGACTATATAGAGGAGAGAATGTCTAATGGAATATTTCTAATAAGTCCAAAAACGGTGTTCTAAGAATTGTATATATATATATATATATATATATTTGACCATTCAGGCGTCCTTCAAAAAAGTATGGACTAACGACATGTTCGCCTACAATTCCTCTCCAAACATTTAAGGACCATCGACGTTGATTATCCTTTTCTCTTACAAATGACGGATTTTTTTCGGAAATTCGTATTACACGTATTTGAAAAACCGAATATGCAACCAAGCAGCCAATAACACAACAAAAATGTTGACAGCAATTGTTTTAACGAAAGCCTGATGATTCGTTGCTTTTTTGTTTAATTTTGTTTTGGTTCTAAAAAGCGCGGTAAAACATACAAATATTTGTAGTTTAAAATGTCAGTAAACAACTCAACTTTAATAAAATCGTATATTCAATAATATTTTTTTAGACAAAATAAAATTACATCTTATTACCAACTTTTCTATTTTTTTCTATTAGCTTTTTAATAATTTCCAAATATTTTTAACTAGAAACACAAGTCACATAAAACTGCAGATACGTTTAAAGGTCATTGGACAACAAGCTCGAAAATGTAAACATATACAGGGTGTTCCATTAAAAAATGAGCTATTAGGAGTTGAATTTTATTGATTGTGGTTTTAAATTAGGAACATGTTGTATAAGATACTTAGATGCTAATCAATGCGGCACCCATCTGAAAATGCGTTCGTGTAAACTGTAAAATAATTTTGAAAAATTTATGCCGTTCTTTAAATACTAACTGTTAAAGACAGGCCGTCATTTTCTCCAAATTTAAGAAAATGTTAATTATTTCCGAAACTATTAGCAATAGATATCTAAAACCCTATATCGTTATAAAGATAAAAAAATAAGAAATCCAAAAAGGTAATAATATGTAGAATGTTCTATTTAAAATAAAGAAGTTGTCCATTGTTGCCCTAAAACAAAACACCGTGTATAGTCAGCAATAATTTTAAGTTAAACACAGTAATCAAAGAAACAACAACAAACGAAATCGCACGATTATGTCACCCTATACATTTTATATATTTCCATTTCTATATTATTTTAATTATTGAATTAAATTTAAGAACATTTTCTTTAAGGATCAAACATGTTAAAACTAACAATAGGTAACAATAGTGCTATGTAATCCTTTTTAATTTGTAGTATCAGTGGTTATCAATAACTGATTTCCCAAAACGTTAAAGTTCTTTTCGACGTACATTTAGAAAACTAATTTTTCCGGTAGATTCAATTCCTCTTTTCCATTACAAGTTCCTATATATACATCCTTTTAATGACAACTTTTACTTTAGTTTAAGTTACTCACCACCAGAGAAATGAAGAGCAGTTTGGGGAGAATATGAGACCTCATGCTGCTGGAAATCAGAACTATTACAAAATAGCGTTAATTTGGTTGTTATATAAGAGGATTCATAATTATCCATTAAAAAACATGTTTAAATTGACTAGCGTTTCATTGTGTTTAAATGCAATGTCGCCTAATTTGCCCATATTTTTTGGAACATACGTTTCATAATGTATGTAAAGAAACAACAGACAACAAAGGAAATAATGAAAAACTGATTTTCATGCCATTGGCTCAAATAAATGCTCCTACATGCAATAACAATCATTGTTCACGGACAATGTTTTTAACTTGATGCAGGGCCCACTACAGGTGCATTTTGGCAGTCTGACTGCGCAGAGTGGCCATTTTTAGGAGCGGCGAAAATTTACAATACCTACGCTATTGCCAAGATTTTCAACATTTCTTAGAAAGGTAATGATTTCGATATAAGTAACGGTGTTCGATATCTTTCAGGATTACAACTGCCATAGGGATCTCGATAGGGCAGTGCGAACAAGCGCTGACAGTCGAGGTCACAGTGAAATGCGGTTCAAGGGGCCGCGTGGTCAAACCCCGGCTAAGGCGACGACCATATGTTACTTAGTTAAGTTTAGGGTCCATGTTGCATGAATGACTTGTATGTAAGGGACGTCCACACCCCCTAAAGTAATGCGAAAGCGGTTTCGGGGGGGGGGGGCACGGTAGTAAAATGTCAAAAAAAAAATAATTACAACTGCCATAAAAACAATTGTTCCAGTTAATCGTCTGGCACACACAACTACCCAAACACCAACCTTTTCGAAATTCAGAGATGTTACAACAGAGTAAAGAGGGTTTTCAGCAGACCACATCCGAAAATTCCATGAAATAATATAACCTTGTTTATGAATACAAGTTTCGTCAATGAAAAATATTTTCTAAAAGGCTTCTACATCGATATTAAACACTTTCCAAAACCACTGAAAGAATTCAAGAATCGCGGGACTATCGCGCGGTAGCAAGTCATGAACATGTATAGAACTGCACATTGTTGTGTTACGTCTTCTGACGTGTTCCCACAGTGGGATTTATTTGTTGTGTCAGCCGCTAAATAGAACTGTGTGATTCCTAATCCATTATTTCAATATCTACTGCAACAACTTCATCTGTAATCTTGTAGCAAAAGTTGTCGAACACGCATTTAAAAAAACTTTTAACTACAAGTGTACGAAAGCAATATTTTAAAACGCTCTATGTAAATTTTCGTAGGAGTTTTCAGTCAAATGTGTCTACAATCCATGAACTTTCATAGCATTTCGAAAATACCTTTCAACCGTGAACGTTTTTTTTTCAACGGCGAAAACCATTTTGCACCATAAAATAACCACTCAACAATCAAGAACTGATTTCGTTCTGAAATTTTAGGAATAAATATGTTGAAAGGAGGAAACAAAATGTTTTAGCATCTGGCCCCCAAACGCTGCAGCCGTCCCTGTCCATATAGATTGTAGCCTTCAAATTAATTTAATAATTTAATATTATTAATAAATAAAATAACGATCAAGATCGTAAGTTTGATGTTGAGTCGAATTTTGAATTTAAAATTTCCTGTTTGATATAATATCTGTAAGTAAGTCCAGGTATCCACTTTGAATTTAAATTTTAAATTAGATCTCGAATATGTATTTAAAATTTGAATTGCAAGATATTCTATTTGAAGACGGAATTTTGAGCTTAAAATCGATACGTATCCTATTTGAAGTCTGAGTACGCATTAGAAGTCAATATTTTTCAAGTCAAGATTTTGAATTTAAAGTGCTTATTTTTTAGCCAAACATTTGAATTTACGGTCAGAATTTTCGATTTCAAGACATAGCATTTTTAAGACTTTCTAGATATTCTATTTGAAGTCGGTGTACGAAATGGTTCTTATTTCAACTCTAGAGACTAAAACTGAAACTGGAATTTTTAATTTAAGTCGCGAAATTTTATTCTAAGTCTTCAATTCGAGATATCCTATTTGTAAAGTAGCAAAACGCATTAGAAGTCAACATTTTGAATTTAAAATCCAGATCTTGAGTTTGAAACCAAAGGTTTTAATATGTGGTCGAAATTTTGAGTTGGGTTGGCTAGTTTGAAACCGGGATTTTGAGCTTGAGGACGTAATATCTAGAAATCTAGATATTCAATTTGAAATTCAAGTTTCAATTTAAAGTCCAGTATCTTTAAATGCCAAATTTGTGATTAGAAATTCAAGTTTCAATTTCTAGATTTTTGTTGAAAGTCGGAACATGAACTGGTTTTCATTTCAACTCCAGAATAAAGTTGAAGCTGAAATTTTTAGTTTGTCACAATATTCTATTTTAAGTCGTAATTTACTGCTTCAAACCTAGATATCATATTTGAAGTTGGAAAACTCATTAGAAGTCAAAATTTTGAATTCAAAATCCAATTCTGAGTTTGAAACCAAAGATTTTAATATGTGGTCGAAGTTTTGAGTTGGGATGGCTAGTTTGACCGGGATTTTGAGCTTGAGGACGTAATATCTAGAAATCTAGTTATTCAATTTGAAATTCAAGTTTCAATTTAAAGTCCAGTATCTTTAAATGCCAAATTTGTGATTAGAAATTCAAGTTTCAATTTCTAGATTTTGTTGAAAGTCGGAACATGAACTGGTTTTCATTTCAATTCCAGACTTAAATTGAAGCTGGGATTTTTAGTTTAAGTCACGATATTCTATTCTAAGTCGTAATTTACTGCTTCAAACCGAGTTATCATATTTGAAGTTGGAAAACGCATTAGAATTCAAAATTTTGAATTTAAAATCCAGATTTTGAGTTCGAGGACGTAATATCTTGAAATCTAGATATTTAATTTGAATTTCAAGTTTCAATTCATAGACCATTACCTTTAAATGCCAAATATGTGATTACAATTTCAAGTTTCAATTTCTAGATTTTCTGTTGAAAGTTGGAACATGAAATAGTTTTTATTTCAACGCCAGGCTTAAATTGAAGCTGGGATTTTTAGTTTAAGTCACGATATTCTATTATAAGTCGGAATTTAGAGCTCCAAACCGGAATATTCTATTTGAAAATGCAGGACGCATTAGAAGTCAAAATTTGGAATTTAAAATCCAGATTTTGAGTTCGAAACCAAAGGTTATGATATGCGGTCGAAGTTTTGAGCTGGGATCGCTCGTTTGACACTGAGATTTTGATATTCGATTAGAAGTTGCAATTTCACAATTACAGTCGAAATTTTTCTTTAAAACCAGAATTTTGAGTTTGAGGACGTAACATTTTGAAATCTCGATATTCAATTTAAATTTCAAGTTTCAATTTTCAAGTCCAATACCTTTAAATGCCAAATATATGATTACTATTTCAAGTTTTGATTTTTAGATTAAGTCGCGATATTCTATTCTAAGTCGGAATTTACAGCTTCAAACCGAGATATCCTATTTGAAAGCGCATTAGAAGACAAACTTTTGAATTCAAAATCCAGATTTTAAGTTTGAAATCAAAGGTTTGAATATGTGGTAGAAATTTTGAACTGGGATTGCTCGTTTGACACCGGGATTTTGCATTTGAATGATCTATGTGCTGTTGGAATTTGCAGTTTGAATCGAAGATATCCGTTTACAAGTCAGGATTTAGAAATTATAGTTGAGATTTCTCATTTGAAATCGGGATTTTCAGTTTGAAGAGATTATTACCGCTTTATTTTTTAGCCATATCTTTGTATAAACTTTTTTGTTTATTTCGTGCTGGAGAACACATCCATAAAATAGTGCCGTGCAATTCTGAAACACCCTGTATATACATACATATATATATGTATATATTATATATATTGTTGTGATATCGTTATGGGATGAGAAGGTGCTTCAATATTTTATTTTTGTTCAATAAATCTTATACTGATGATAATAAACCAGGGATGTTGTGTGATGGGATTTGGAGCTTTCTATAATCTGTTTCTTTTTCGGCTTAAATCTATTTGAAAATATATTTTAGATCATTTATTTATTTCTCTAGAGTGGAAAGGAATGATTGGTAATTCCTATCCATTGCATGCGATGTCCGATGGTTGTTGAATATCGTGTAATTTATTGATAGATAGGAGGTTATGTTTTAAAATGTTGATCGATATTGGTAATAGGGAAAAATAAAAATGTATTGATTAGTTACAAAAAAAATTAGAAAAACAAGAGGTGTGCATTTATGTACCTTGTATAAAAGTTTAAATTAACTTTTAATTAGTGACGAGAAACTGTGAAAAGTAAATAAGGGTGTTTTTATCACATTGTATTAAAGTCGTGGTATAGAATAGCTGTTAAACGAGTTTTTCTACATAGAAGATTGTCAAGGTTTTTATAAGCTGGAGAATAAAGTTTTTTAATGAGTGGTGGATATATGTATCTTTGAATTGGTACTTGAACAAGAATAATTTCTTGTTAAAGTTTTACTACAATTTACATCCAGGAGAAGTTGGAGAAGTTAGTAGGTGTTAAAGTTTAATCAGAAGATTGGAAAGAAGATAATATTGGGAAGAGTTCCAGTTTGAGCCGAGGTGGAGGTTGATAAAGCTCTGGACAGCTGGTAGGAGTGTTTTGGAGCAGTTTGGAAAGATCTACTGAAGAAAGAGGTTGGTGATGAGTTTTTGTGGCGTCGAACAAGGTTGGTGATACTTTACATTTAAGATTTGACTATAATCGAGAAGATTCAGTTGTGTTTATTATTTCCCTAATTTGTAATTTTAAAATTTGTAAAACTAGGGAGCATCCATATAATGGATTGTAAATTCAGACTTCATTTATGGAAATTATTAAACATTTATTACTTTTTCTAAATTAAACAGAGTTGTAGTGAGTTCCTAATACAGCATTTACCCTGAGAGTCTCATATAGCCGTGGTATTGGGTGTGAAATACCTTCATTAATTTTAATACGTTATTCTCAGTCATTTCTTTCTTTGGTTGTTGAACGTATTAAGTAAGGTAAGGTGGGGGTATACACAACAATATATACTGTATATTTATATACACTCGTAATATCTCATTTACTTAAACGGAGCTCCCCATATATTTTTTCATTCACATCTATGAACTTTAAATGTATGTGCGGTTTCATAAGACTTGCATTTTTCGTTTTGAAAATTTTTAAGAATTATTAAAAAACTCATAGGAAAAACACAAAAATTGGTAATAAGATGTAATTTGATATTGTTTAATAGTATATTATACACCAAGGTAGAAAAGTCTACTATTATAGCCCGAGGGCTAAGTTTAGATCCCGAGGCGCGAAGCGCCGAGGGATGTAAGCCCCGAGGGCTATAAGACTTTTCTACCGAGGTGTATATACTTTTTTTTTCACTACTAGTAACATAAACTCTTATAATTGTCAATTTAATTGCTATTTTAACTTAAACCTGTATTTATGTATTTCAAATTATAAAACAAGTGGCAGTTTTTTGTTTTGTTGGTATGACAGTTGTTTGAAAATGTTTAATAAATTTTGACATAAAAGTTAAAATAATACTAATCTATGCATTATTTGCCTTGATAAATCATCATTGGTATTCAGAAATATTGTTTTTAAGCACTGGTTTCACCTAAAATACTGAAATTATTAACAATTTTCTCTTTTTGACATTGCGTTGTTCTGCCATCGGCGAAATTTATATTGACACACTTCTCATTTGTTACGGCGCGAAAAACGTATATTCAAATATAACAAAGATTTTAAAATTAAATTAATTGTTTTAAACAACGATTTCAATGCATAAAATACCATTAAATAGAATTTCCCCATAATACTTGATCGTGCTATAACAAAATTCTCTTTGAAATTGTCACAGGATACTCAAAAAATATAAATTTGTTCATTATACACCAGTGGTTAATAATGAAAAATTATTTACCTGTCACTGCGCCAAGGTAGAGAAATTGAATTTCACGGCATTCTAATATGTGTCAAAATGCTACGCCATATTACTAGTAGTGAAAAAAAATATATATTAACGATTTTTGAAACTACAAATATTTGATGTTTTACCGCGTTTTTTTAGCACAAAACGAAATTGACCAAAAAAAGCAACAAATCATCAGGCTTTCGTTAAAACAAATTTGTTATCTGTCAACAAATGCTATTGGCTGTTTGGTTGAAATTTCAGTTATACAAGTGCGTGTAATATGAATTTGTCAAAAATGAAATGGCTGCTATGGTATTTATATTGGGGGAGAAATTGTGTATTAGCTTCCAGAGTTTACGCCGAACATTTCCGAGACCGAAGACATCTCAGTGTGTTGGCTTTCAAATGATTACGATAAAGATATTCTACATATCGGCATTGTTAAATACGATAGTACTGCATGAATGAATCGTACAACTAATGAAGATAACGAATTTGCTATAATAGCTTCTGCAGTAAAAGATCCGAACTGTAGCACCAGAGATATAAGCCACCGAGCAGACATAAGCCAGTATTCTGTGTGGAAAATATTGAAAAGGTACAAGTATCATCTCTACCACATTCAGCTTAATCAAGAATTGATTGATTATGACTTTCAACGTCGGCTAATGTTTTGCGAATGGGCCCACAACAAACAATGCTCAAACTAAATTCTCTAATTCTGTTCTTTTCTCCGAAGAAGCAACTTTTCATAAACATGGGAGTGTGTGAATCGTTACAACTTCCACTATTATTCAACGGAAAAGCAGTCATTTGTAAGAGAAGTGGGTAATCAACGTCGATGGTCCTTATATGTTTGGGGAGGAATTGTAGGCAAACATGTCGTTGATCCATATTCTTTTTAAAGATACCTGTATGGTCAAATGTATTTACAATTTTTAGAACACAGTTTTTGGCATTTATTAGAAAATATTCCGTTAAACAATCTGTAGAACTTATGGCCGAGCCCCTTCACACTATAATTTGGACGTTCTAAACGTTTTAAATTCTGAATTTCCCAATAAATTGATTGGGAGATGAGGCCCAGTAGCTTGACCGACAAGGTCTCCCGACCTAACCAACCTATTTTTCTTTCTGTGGGGGTTCATAAAAATACACTTTACAGAATTCCCCCTACGACGAGAGAAGATATGGGAATGCAAATTTAACATGCTTTTAGAGACATAACACAACGCAATATTGAGAAGTGTGAACAATTCCTTTATGCATCGATTAAATTTGTGTGTTCAAGAAAATGGCCGATAGAGCACTTACTATATTTTAAATGTGGTTGTTAATGGATCTTTGCTCACTATACTAAGCATACACACATTAATCAACTATGCTGAGAAGTTATACCCTGTCTTATCTTACTGTTTATTTTAAACGGTTGTCAGCAGTGTTTAGAATCGCTGTATTTTTTATTACTGGTATGTTCAATAAAAAAAATACTTTGATGTTAATATACCTTGTATTTAGTTATTTGCATAATATAACCGATCGGCTGCATAGCGGAGCAGTGCGGACGCGGGTCATACAGTATTCGCAGTCCAGCACAATCCGCGCTGGTAAGCACCTGGATAGATGGACCAATATAGTGACATATGCAACCGGTCATACTTCGGAGGGTGCGTGAAACCGTCGGTCCCAGTTGTCATACGAACATCGTAAAACATGTACGGCACTTTCGTCTCTGTTCGATAGGTTAGGCTAACCTCCTGTCCGGCATACCTGCAAAGAGTGCTCATAGAACCTACTCCATTGTAGGTAGTTAACAGGCGATTGGCCTATAATCAAAAGACGAAGAAGAAGCATATGACTCCTATTTCGAAACGGAAAACGCAGGTCATACAGTATTCGCAGTCCAGCACAATCCGCGCTGATAAGCACCTGGATAAGTGGATCAATATAGTGGTATATGCAACCGGTCATACTTCGGAGGGTACGTAAAACCGTCGGTCCCAGTTGTCATACGAACATCGTAAAACATGTACGGCACCTTCGTCTCTGTTCGATAGGTTAGGCTAACCTCCTGTCCGGCATACCTGCAAAGAGTGCTCATAGAACCTACTCCATTGTAGGTAATTAACAGGCCATTGGCCTATAATCAAAAGAAGAAGAAGCATATGACTGCTATTTCGAAACGGAAAACGCAAGCCATATAAAACCTTACAACGTATGTAGTTTGCTGTGAGTTAGCCAGTGGCGGCTCGCCAAGTGAAGTAGGTGAAGTGTCTCTTCACCTAAAATTTTCATTCAATTGCGAATATTTATTTAAATTACCTAACAATATATTTATCGACATTACACCTATTAGGAGTCGTTTATTTATGGCATACATACTCGTAGATACAATAAGCTTAGCGTCGAGCGTCGACCATAAAAAGCCTTACCTACATAACTCCAGCAATTGTAGTGAAGAGTCGGCCTCAAACGTATTTTAACTCTGCACTTATACCTCCGTTGCCATGGTAACGCCTACGTCACTATCTAGAATTGGTTCGCGGTAAAACGAGCAAGTGAAGAGTTCACTCGCAAGCAACCGCAGTACTTCATATTGCGGTTTTTTATTTTATTCGTTCGTTTATAAATTATAGTGTATTAGTAACTATTACTATTGTTGATTGTGTTGTGCGTTTGTACTCGTATTGTGTATACTTCTGTTTTGGAAAGTTTACTTTTATACGTAGATAATTACCAGGAGAACTATGAATCCTATTAATGGCATACTGTGCAGCTTGTTAGATACGCCATTCAGGTATTGGAAGGAAGAAGATAAAAAGACGTTTTAAATCAAGGGCGACCTACAGTTGGTTTGACAATTTCCGCGAAAAAAGACTTAAAAGGTAGTGGAAAATCATATAATCTTAAGTTTAAAATTTCTTGGTTCACCGAATACAAATGGTTATGTAGCAGCCCAATACTACAAAAATTATTTTGTTGGCCTTGCTTGCTCTTTTGTACAAAACAGTCTGTCTGGAACAGGGAGGGATTTGTAGATCTGTTAAATATTACAAGGGCGTTACATAAACATGCCGACTCTAAAGATCATTTAATATGTGCATTGAAATTAAAGAATTTTGAGAAAAATCAAAACACCATAGGCGATGCTTTAAATGAAAACGCGAGACTTCTTAAAGCACAATTTAATGAAAACGTTCGATTAAATAGACTTTTCCTCCAAACAGTTATCGATACAGTTCTGTATTTAAGCAAGCAAGAATTAGGGTTTCGCGGACACGACGAAAGCAGTGACTCAGCAAACTTTTTCTATTTGTTATTATTAGGGTTATTATAATAGCACTTCACCTATTTTTTTACCCGCGAGCCGCCACTGGAGTTAGCAATTGTTTTAACGAAAGCTTGATGATTCGTTGCTTTTTTTGTTTAGTTTCATTTTTATTCAAAAAAGCGCGGCAAAACAAAAAAAACTCAACTTTTATAAAATCCTATATTTATTAATATATTTTTGTAAAACGCTAATTTTAGCTTATTCTACAGTCTCTGTTGAAATAAAATTGTGACCTAAATACATGTTTTGGTTGGAGTGCTAGAAACCTTGACACTGGCCCCATTTCCGTTCTACACCTATTAGAAAAGTTTTGAAAAACTGTTTAGGTTGCGGACGAGACTATCGGTTTATTGTCACTCAATTTTCAGGTTTTATGCCCTACTGAAGGCCCGTTCTTGCAGGATTTGCAGTTTATTTATATTTAATTCTTTATCCTTGAGTGAAATTATTTCACGGACCAGCAACTTCGCTGTGGTGCGGCTTTTAATGCGATTACATAACGAGTTACGCTACAAGCGCTTACAAAAGTGTTTTCTCTTTTTACTTTCCCACATATCTAGTAAAGGAACGGTTTTAATTAAACATGGAAATTTCCTGATTCCGCTCATGCATTCCTTGTTTCTGCAATTAGCACAATTTCCACGACAATTGTTGTTACTTAATATTTATGCAATTTGGAAAATGTCACTTTCATTATTTTTAATTAAACTTTTTCAATCGGCATCTGACGTACAACAGTGGTTCTATAATTATTTAATTACTGTGTTCGATTCTGCTGTTATTTAACCTTGAGTCCGTGCGTTTTGCGATTACAATCAGCTTTTTTAAATGAGATCAAAGCTAAATTATTCGCAAACTAAGAGTGTGCGTTTTCCTATTACTACGCTTGTTTCTTCTGGTGTTGCCAATAATTTTAGTATAACCTTGTGATCAAGCTTCATATACAAAAAGAACATTTTGAAACAAGATCGAAGCTAAATAATTCATGAAAGAGAGTTGAACGCCCTACGTTGTGTAAGAAGACCCTGAGGTCGTGATGCTGAGCAGTTGAGAGACAAGGAACGAAGCACGTTGGGGTTTACACATTTATATGCGAAAATTCAGTAGTAGCTGTCAGTAAGTTCGATGGACAAACGAATATTATATTCTGATTTGCATATGGCTATGGTATCTTTCCTTCGTTTGTATTTGCAAGCTCAGTTAATGCTAAATTAGCAGTGACAAGTTAAGAGGTTGAACCTGGAGAGGAGCTATTCTTGTTTTCACCACCATGAACGTTTCCCTTTAAGGTGCCGTTCCAACGCTCCACTTGTTGTTCTACCCGGGTTGTGGTACTTTATTCGTGGAAAATTACGAAGTAGAGCTTTCTGTGCGTGCTATTCCTATTTCACCACTATGAATGAGTTCTTTAAGGTGCCCTACTAACACTCCACTTGCTGTTCCAGCCGGATCGTTCTTGGCTGTTCCCTTAGCACAAGGCGCAGTGTTAGCTGTACACTTTCTAGAACGGCTTCCCATCCCTTGAACGCCGTCATTAGTTCTAATCATAGCTGCCCCTTTTAAAACAACACCATTCCAATATCATTAATTGATTTGACGTATACGCTAATCTAGCCATCTTTCACACATTTTTATTTTCACGTTTAGATAATGTTACTTTAATGGTGGAAAATTACGAAGTAGTGCTTTACTATGGGTGTTATTCCTATTTTCACCACTAGGAATGAGTTCTTTAAGGCGCCTTTCTAACACCCCACTTGCTGTTTCAACCGGGTCGTTCTTGGCTGTCCCTTAGCACAAGGCGCACTGTTAGCTGTACACAGTTCTTGGAATTCTTCGTTGGCGGAATGGCCGGAAGTTCCACGTGGGAGATTTTGTTCTAGAACTCTTGCGACATATTTCACAATATGATTAAATATTCCAGCTGTTGGGGGTTCGCGTTTCATTCTTTAGTGAGTCGATTTAACACCTAAGCTCGACTCGGTTACTCGATACCGTCTCGGGGACCGATGATAAAATAAGGCAAGGCAAACGTGAACGCTAGCTTCTGGGACTGATCGCACGTGATTTTTGGAAACCGGGTTGTTGGCACCTCTCTTCTGCTAAATGAATATATCGGATCGTATCGTTTTTTGCCTTAGGCAAATCAATCTTCGACTTGTGTCAAATTAAAAATATTAGCAGAGTATCAGCTTTTGTAAAGACAATTCAGTGAAATTGTTTTCTCGACTTGTGTCGGATTGGAAGCCTTCAACCCCATGATAGTCTCCTTTGAGCCACTGGAAGTGATAATCCCATACCGTGGCGGAGATTTTGCCTCCTGAAGTTCCCGTCTTTCTTTTCTTTGTCAAGGAAGTTCTGGCCCGTAACGTTGTCTCCATCGTGATCCAGTCTTCAGGGGCGTGCCTGATTCCCTAAGAACCTAGGAACAGCACGGTTGTGCCTCTCTCTCTACTCCCTACCGAACAAAACTAAGGTAGAACAAATTGTTAATTGTGTTGTGAAAACTTGTTTTGGGTTTCATTGTAATGGATTAAAGTGCTGAACCTTTTTTTACGCAACGTAAAGCGACCTTTAGTCGCCAGTTGCTATTTTATTTTCCTGTTAACTGTAAAGTGTAATTATAAATTGTAATTTTTGTAAACTCTAACGTCACTGGCTACGCAGATCTGCAATTGGGAGAGTAAATACCGCAAGCCAGGGGCGGCGACCCTCTTATTCGAACGTTCCAACTACTCTTGTATTAAACCATAATTATTACCATTTTGAATGTAATCTTTGTTTTTGTATTATGTGTCACCAATCTCAAACAATAGAGCTATATTTATCTTAAAATTCACTATATCTTTTATTTCTGTGTATTTTTATTGTAATTTGTGCATGAACTTTGTAAGCTTTATATACAGGAGGAGGCACAATAATGGTGAGTCCGATTCCCGTAAGCTGCTCGCGGCCTTCCAAAAGAACCTCCAATCAGTTGTGATTTGGAAGGTGGCGCCCGCTAATTTTACCCGCTCTGTACGCAACTAGGTACGATTTCCCTCCCGCAAGCGCTTCTCGTGAACCACCCCTACTCTTCTGAGTTTAGCCGAAGACCAATTCCCATCTTTTCTGTTGCAGGTCGACGAAAAAGCTCATTTGGCCCATAACACCCTTCTAACACTCAATTAAACTATTCCTGTCTCTTACACAGGAACGGCTTCCTACTGCTTTAGGCCCCTTTTGAGCTTCAATTGTAGTTATACGATTAAAAATCTGTCAAATAATATCACTACATATCTATGGCACAATTTAGAGGTCAATTGTACGATTGCAGTTTACGTTTATATGTATACTCAGTGACCAGCTGGAAGTTTATAAACGAAAGGATTATGACGGTGAACCTACAAGAAGGAAACGAAGAAATTTACCTGACTATTGTATATGGATCAAATATCAACGAAAAAGTGGAGGAAAAAGAAGAATTCTACGAACAGTTACAACAAAACATAGACGAAGGAAAAGGTGAGGCAATGATAACCGGAAACCAAAATGCAAGAGTGAGAAACAACCCCAAAGAATGGGAGACGATAATCGGACCTTTCGGGGAAAAAACTATAAACGATACAGGCAAAAGACTACTAAGATGCTGCATTACAAATAATAGTGATTGCGAATACCAAATTCCAGCACACAGACATACATACATAAATACACGAGATGCGAAGAAGGCAGAGCAGAAAGGTCGATAATAGACTGCTTTATAGTGGAAAGAAATAAATTTAGCCACATACAGGACTGTAGGGTAAAAAGAAGTTACGAAATAGGCAGCGACCACCACCTACTGATACTGAAAAGAGTCGCAAGAGAGTAACAAAACACCGAACTCGCACAAAAAAGGGCTAAACAGGTAGTGAAAACCCATAAACTTAAAGAAGAAGATAGCAGAAACAAATTCGCAGAACTAGTCGAACAGAAATTTAATAATATGCATTCAACAAATGAAGGAAATTTGGAGATAGCCTGGAGCACATTCAAAAGAGTAATCATAGAAGCAGCCACCGAGGTATGCGGTGCAAGAGGAACAGGTGTAAATCAAAAGAGGACAGCATGGTGGACCCAAGAACTAAAAAGGGAAATACAAGAAAAGAAGAGGAGATGGAAGAAGTACCGTAACAGCCAGTCAGCGGAAGACTATGAAAATTACAAGGTACAAAGAACTAAAGTCAAAAAAGCAGTAAAGCCTGCTAAAAGCCAAGCATGGGAATAATTTGGGAACTTTATGGAAACAAACAGCAGAAGTAACCAAAAACTATTCTACAAAATACTAAAGAACCTAAGAAACGGTAAAGAATCTCCAATTAAATGTATACATTCTGAAGGAGGTACGCTTTTGACAGATAAATCTGAAATCATGGGCAGGTGGAGAGAACACTTTTATAGTTTACTTAATGCGAACAACGGTCAACGACAAAACGGAGAAGGAGATGATGAAGGACCAAACGAGAACGCTGACGAAGAGGACAGGGCAGTAGACACCAATGATGACCGACAAATCAATATTCATAGCAGAACTGCAAGCAGCTGTAAAGAAGATCAAGATCGGCAGAGCTGCCGGATACGATTGGATTTCCCCGGAAATGATCAAATACATAGGGAAAGAAGGAAGGGAGCACCTGCTAAAAATATGTAACTTGGCATGGAGAACAAAACGAATCCCGAAAGAATGGGAAATTGCAGTAATAATCCCGATATATAAAAAGGGGGACACGAAAGAATGTAATAACTCCAGAGGCATTTCCCTTCTCAGTGTGCCAGGAAAACTATATTCCAGAATATTAGATGGGCGACTAAGAACCCAAGTGGAACACCGGTTAGGAGAATCACAGTGTGGTTTCAGACCGAACAGAGGAACCCAAGACGCAATATTTACCATCAGACAGATTGCAGAGAAAATCATAGAGTACCAGAAAGAAGCGCACTTCTGCTTCTTAGACCTGAAGCAAGCATTCGATAGAGTGCCAAGGAATGAAATATTCAAGGTCCTAAGGAAACGAAATGTCAGGGTCGGTTTAAGGGAAGCAATCAAAATTTTTTACCGGAACTCCCAAAACATAGTCAGAACGGCCAACGAAGAATCAAAATTGTTTAAAACGAACTCAGGTGTAAGACAAGGGGACATTTTATCCCCATATCTATTTATCATGATTATGGATGACATCGCAAAAATATGCAAGCAGAAAACCGAAGGTTTAAAAGTGGGCCACTGGATGATGAAACCGGTGGTATTCTCAGAGATACTGTATGCCGATGATGCAGTACTACTAGGAAAAACTGAGTCAGACCTTCAACAGAACCTAACTATCTGCAAACAAGAAATGGAAACAAGGGGGATGCTAATAAATAAGGAAGAAACGAAAACCATGATAATCTCGAGAGAAGCAAAAACTCACTCAATATACAGGGTGTCCCAAAACTCCTGGGACATAGAGCTACCACGTATTCTAGAGGTCAAAAGAAGTCGATTGGACCCAACTTTGTCATATACCAAAATGTACCGTTTGCCCGTGAGAGGAGTTCAAAGTTTACTTAAAAAATCACATTTTTGTATGCTGTTCAGAAACGTGTGAACCAATTTTAATGAAATTTGGTACCTGGGCACTTCAAAGGAAGCCACTACTTTCAGTAACGAAAGAAATCCAAAGAAAATTGGAGAAGGGTTAAAACCACCCCCACCCCGGATAAATTAGTTCAGAATTTTTTTAAGGATGATGATACGATTCTATGTTTTTTTTAAGGTGAAGACCTATTCATTAGCTTTTTTTTTGACTCTTGTAAAAACTCCGTAATTCGTACAGTTTCGAAGAAAAAAAATGTTTACTCAAACACTGATAACCGATATTATTATTGCAGGTTTAATTGTATTACAAAATTTAGTTGGCCGTAGACACAAAAATAAAACTTTTTTACAACAAATGTTCAATGTGACCATGCCATGATCAGAAAAAGTATGGAGCATCAATTAGTTTAGATATAACGAATAAATTCAATATTTTAAATAGAATATACCCAGTATTATTAGTTATTCTAGAACCACAAGAATTTCCCTTTTTTTTTGTATTAGCCCGCATCATCCCATTGTTGGACAAGGGCCTCCCCCATAAGGGGGGTTGTTGGTCTACTCTCCCATAGTGATCAATCCTCGTGGGAGAGAGGCGCCGCGTAAACGCAACCTTCGGGTCACCCATCCAAGTACTGACCGGGGCCCGGGAATTTCCCTTTACAATGGTATAATTTATTGTATGTAATAGTATCTAATCGATGAAAGACGTAAATCGATCATTAAGTATCAATTGGATGCTTAGGTGAATTGCAGTTTCATTAGAAGTAAGCAGTGAGAACAATAAAAAATATGTGATCACGACAACAAAAAACTATAAATTAATAGGAAAGCAACTAATGAACACCTCCAGTATGTTAATTTTATCATCATTAGAATAATAGTTATCCCCCATTATCTCACTTAAAAACAAAATTACCAATAGACAAGAATTTGCTTAGCAACTTGTTTTTACCGCCTACCTTTTCTAGTGAAACTGCAATTCGCTTAAGCATGCAATTGTTATTTATTATTATATTTATTATTGATTTACGTCTTAAATTGAATAGATACTGTACAGGGTGATTCAAGACATACGCGAGAAACTCTAAGCACGTATAGCTGAGATTATTTAACCCCTAAATTACCTTGGGACCTCGGTGGGGCAGTGCGAACAAGCGCTGTCAGTCGAGGTCACAGTGAAATGCGGCTCAATCAGTCGCGGAGGAAAACCCCGGCTGAGGCGACGACCCTATTTCACTTACTTAAGTTTAGGGTGCATATTGCATGAATGGATAGTATATAACAGACGCCCGCACCCCCTGAAGTAATGCGAAATCGGTTCAGGAGGGGGTAATGTGTGAATAAAACAAAACTCTAAATCACTTGAATAACCCCAGCTATATGTGATTAAAGTTTTTTGCACATGTTTGAAATCACCTTGTATATGAGATACGTTATATGTTCTAGAATTTCTAATAATACTCGGTACATTTTATTTAAAATTTTGAATGTACTGTTTATCTAAAACAGAAAGAAAAAGCTACTGTCGTACATACAGGTAAACAGACTGTATATCCAGTTCTTCCCCTATTTCGACGTTTTTAAGTGTTTCCCTTCGTACAACCCTTGACGACTCTGGGGAATTTCATTTGTATTTTTTGTATGTTATTTTTTCTCAATACCTAACTTTAGAAGCAAAGTTTTTCTTACTGTATTCTTTGATATCCTCGAATTTTATTATCTGCATCTCTGTATTATTCATGTGCAACATCGCAACCTGGATATTGGAAGTATGCCTTTTGTTCTAATGTAATTTAGTTTATTACATTTTTAGTTCTAATGAGATTTGTACATAAAAAGGCCATGGTTTTCATCTTTATTATATTTTTTTTATCAGAACAAGACTCTCTTTTGGAAGCCCGCTTTTTCCTCTAATAAAATAGCCTCTGGGATAGTTTGAAGCTGTTAGTTTATTATCATGCTGTATGTTTTGTATGTTGTATTTAACAGACTTACACCCCTTAAGGCAGTCTTCTGCGCTGGGGTTCAATTCCCAGGACCGGAACATCGGATTTTTAACGGCCGTTCTCCATCGCAAGGCAATGACAAACCAACGAGGTATTCTGACTAGTAAATCTTTTTATGGAGTAGAAGTATTTACATAATTCCCATAGTTTAGTTGCTACATTAAGCTGTAGGTCTTCTACATCTATGTTACATTAAAACGCGCAATACGGTCACAGGAGAGAAGATGGCTACGTTCCATAATAGACAAATCACTCAAAGAAGAAGAAGAAACTTCTATAGATTTCAGTAGCGTCTTTCTCCTTCTTTGAAAAATGATATTACCTTTGCTTAGTATCATTCAGGATGTCATGCTTGTGTATCTGATACAACACACTTAAAAAGATGGAAAATCCGCAGGATTTCTACTTTGTTCGGTAGTTTTCAGGCTTTTTTCTTCTATTTATACTGGCTCTAGTACTTCTTCCTTATTTTCAGTGATTGGATTATACCATAACTCTTTATAACTGCTGCTCCAATTCTCCTTCATTACTATATTTATTCGTACCATGTTTTGTATGCTATTATCTGTTTACCATCGTTCTCAACAGTGTTTAGAAAACAAATTGTGCTTATCTTACTGTAATTTTTGTTCGATTCCTTATGGTGCCGTACTGATATTTAGTGGTTTCAGAAGGATTTTTCAGGTACTCCTTATAGGCTTTATCTTCTTCTATTTTGTTATTTGGGTTGCAGCTATTCTCATGTACTGCACTACTCCCAAATCTTCACTTATGTCTTCATTGCTGATTTTATCAGTTCTGCTATGAGTCTTAAGTGTTTCATTTCAGCTGACTGAATTTTTCCGCAGGGTTGGTCACTGCTTATGCCATGCACTGCGACTACTCTATTGTGCTTCTAGTATATTTTGGACTCACTGAGGAAGACTTGGTATTTCAAAGAAGCCCAATATGGCCTCGTAGATAATTTCAGTTAGCATTTATGGTTGCAGATAAGGTTCCTCGAAATGCCTTAGCCGTTGAGTCCTTAACCCTTCACACTGGCTTAACCAATGTAAAGGAGTCTCTTCCTCTTCTTCGTAAACCCTACAGAAAGGGTTGTCAGTTATTATTGTTCTGTAGAGGTGTTTGTTCAGATTACAGTACCATGTGAGGAGCTTTGTGAATCATGCTAGTTTTTCCTTCCGTAAGGCAAGAAATTTTTAATTCATCTTCTTGGCTGAGCTCCGGATCAAAGCTTTGGAGTGCCTCATTCCCGGTAGTTCCGCTCCATATTTGTTGTCAATTTTCTTAACCCGCTTCTAGTACGCTCCTAGCTGCGCGTTGACTTATCCCGCAGGTAGATAGGTTAGCACTGCAAATGTTTGCTGATCTGTCAGCTTCTTCGATGCGAAGCACTTCTTGATGTCCTGGCACACACATCAAACAGTTTGATATGTTCGACCAGTTCTACAAGTTTGTAATGGCATTCCATGACAAACCTGGAATTGATTTTATGTAAAGCCAATGCTTTAAACACTGCTTGACTGTCGCTTATGATGTAGATTCTTTTGTTAATATAGGTCTTCCGCAGCACAATTTCTGCGCAAGAAATTGTTGTTGTGGAATATCGAATTTCAAGCCCTGTCTCGTTTTGTCTCTTGGTCTCTTGATTTATTGTGATATATCGGCTGCAGCGGTCCCGTTCGGGTATATATCAATCATAAACGGTTTCCTAAAGTCGAAAGGAGGTATCATTTTATTGGAATGCATTGCTAAGATGTGATTTTTCTATGGTTTTAAAGATTTTGGCGAAATCTCCAGCATAACCAAAGTATCTCCCATAGGCGTTGAGTTTAAGACTGTATACTCCTAGACTAGCAGATCCTTCCACTTGGAGGTGAAAGGGTGGCAGGTCTAGTAATGCTTCTAGCGCACCAGTTGGGGTTGTGGGCATCGCCCCCGCAGCCTAGACTCTTTGTATTCTTAGTATTGCTGGCTTTATGCCACCATATCGTTAACGAATAAGCAATTTTTAGTATGATCACAGTCGTCTGTAGCCAGTGCACCATTTCTGGTTTTAGGTCCCACGTCCGTCCGAACATCCGCTTACAGGTACAAAACACTCCTATAGCTTTGTTCGTTATACATTCCATATGGTGCTTAAAGTTCAAACTGGTGGCTAGAACGGTCCATTGGTATTTGACATTGTTTACCAAGTGCAGCTTTGTGCTGAAAAAGGAAGGCACCCCGAGCTTGCCTAGTTTCCTTTTTCTAATGAAATATATCAGAGAGGTTTTGTTGGAGCTCACTGAAAGTTCTTCTGTTTTGCACCAATTCTCCATGGTTTTGACTGCGACTTGCATACTACGTTCTCAAACTTCCTGCTGATGAGAATGCTTATAATCTTTATTCTTAGTACACATATTTCGCTTCAACACAGAAGAGTTGGTATCCCTAATATATTATAAAATTTCCATTGCGTTTCTCTACTGGTTTTTCCCTCCAGATACTATTTAGAAGTTCCATAAATTGCTTAGAAATTATTTAAATATTGTGTTACTTCTTTATCGTAATGAACGGAAGTTTCACATCAAAAATATCTAAAATAGCTAACCTGCCCTATACTTCAATTTTCAATCATTTCTGATTTTATTGGTTGTTTTCCTTTGCATGTATTACTTTCGTCTTTGTAGTGGATGTTATACAATTGCATTCCTGTCACATGTGTTACATTATTGTTTTTCCTCCATATTTTCAGAATTAAGTTAAACATTTTGCTCTACAGTGCTCTTCCTCCACATTTCAATCATTCCGCTGGCGTTTTGTCCTCCCCGATACGTTATTTTCTTTCATATTCTCGATACTGTTTCTGATTTCTTCGTATCAAAGCTCTGGTATGGGTTCTCGTTTTGGAGTTTCTTCTGATTCTTCTCTTTGATATAGTTTTCTGCATCTTCTTCTTCCTCGATGTTATGTGATAATGTTAAATCTGGAAGTATTTCCTCTATCTGGAAATGGTTTAATTATCGCTCGTTAGTACTCATTCTGAGCTTCAAACCATCCCGAAAATAGCTTACATCTTTATATGACTTTTTATTTCTTTTTCGCTCATGCTTTTCTACACTGCTGATAGCAAGGGCTTAAAAATTTAAAATAAAGCAGAAAAAATAAAAATCAAATTTTTGAAAAATTGATTAATACGTTGCTTGTTTGTATGTCAACATTTTAAAAGAAACTAATTACGAAATAGAGGCTCCCGCGCCATCTGGTTAAAGTCATAAGAACTACAATCTGTATGTGTATTATACACGTACAGGTTGTAGTTCTTATGACTTCTCCCAGATGGATTTATAGTTAGCTCGTGGCAACAAGGAGCTTCCTAGAATAATCTCGTCTCATTTCACGACGCATCAATAACGAGAATATTCCAGATGATATTTACCTCGTACATATATAAGTGCGCGCGCATTTCAGTTAAAGTCACTGCAGTTAAGTCGCATTCACGCAAAGATCGCAAGTTTGTTGTTTCGTGCCATCAACTTTATTACAAATTATACAATAATGGATATACGAAATTTTTTTGGTACAAATGGTAAGTATTGACGTTTATTTGGGTATCGTCCACACCAACGTTTAGTAAAAGTTATATTTTATTTTTTGCAGTGAATTTAAAACGAAAGAAAAGTAACAGCAGCAGCAGCAGCGATGAGAGCATGGAAGTACAACCACCCTCTGCTTCAGGCACTGCGACTGCGAGGCCTTCTTCTATAGTTCAAACCACGGTGCCAGACAGTGAAAGTAAAACTGAAGACGACGACGGTTGTCATGAAGATGATATTGGAAATATCGTCGGCCTGGCGACCACTATGCCGGTTGATAAGAAAAAAAATCTTCTGGAAAATGGCTGAGTACCTTCGAAGAACTACGATTTTGCGGCAGGTGCCCAAACACATATACACCATGGTTAGCTTACTCAAGGGGACTCAAAAGTGCTTTCTGTAAATATTGTGTTTTGTTTCCGCCATCAGCCAGTATGGTGAACGGTTGGGGTTCTTTCATCATCAGACCTTCCACTAAGTACAAGGTCATGCATGATTATTGCAAAGCACATGTACAGACCCAGGGGTATACGGCTGCAATGAAATCTGCAAAATCGTTCATGGATGCCGTTCCAGTCAACATCCTACTTCAACAGTCTTCGCAAAAATTAATAGAAAAAAAAAACAAAAAAGAAGTACTGTCCTATGCATTCCGGCTGACGAACCCGCTGATATTTCGGGCAAAGAACAGCTGTCTATTGGCTTACGTTTCTTCGATGAAAAGGCCAACACAATCGAAGAAGAATTTTTAGGCTTTGTAGAGCTTGAAAGGCTTGATGCCAAAAGTACTGCCAAAGCCATTGAAGATTTTAACAAATTTTAACCTAGACCCTGATAAGTGTGTGGGATTAGGCTTCCACGGATGTTTCACCATGTCTAGGAAAGAAGGGGATGTGCAGGCGATCTTGAGGCAAAACTACAATAAAGCCTTGTATTTCCATTGCTCCTTGCACAAGCTGACCTTGTCGTGAACGACTTCAGCTTTATCCCAGAAATTCGAAACTGTGTTGGAACTATCAAGCAGATAATCATATTTTTTCGCGAGTCTGTTTTACGACGCAAGCTTATTGCGAACATTCCTGAATTGTGTGAGACTAGATGGTCAGAGAAATACAAGAGCATCCGTGTTTTTAAGGATCACTTCGTTGATATTGTTGAAGCATTAGAGATATTAGCTGACCCCGTAGCAAATACACTTCAAGTGAAGGCACTTGACATAGTTAAAGCTAACCAGCACATTCAAACTGTTCTCGTCATGGTAAGAGAGCATCGGAAAGATGCGGAGAACGTCACAGTAGACGTTTTGAAACCAGCAGGCTACATTGCAAAGCATTTAAATGTTGGTATAACCGCCACTCGCGTTGTTGGCCGATAAATGCATAGAAACAACCCTCCAGCCAGAAATACATCCGAATTTTAAAGAAGGTCTGTAACAATTTCTTACTTGGATTCCATCATATCATCTTTAGAAGTCAGATTTTCTGCAGACAAATCTTTTGCATTTTCATTGACAGATTTCCATACGAGTAACATGAGAGAAGTTTTATTGGAGGAATGGAATGCAATTACTTGATCCTGTGCAACTTTTTACAATTTGGAAGGCATCGAAGGTGAAAGGGAATTGTGATTCAAAATGTGAAATGAGGTAAAAGAAGCGCCAGATATCATCGAGGTTTTAAAGAAGAACGAATTGTTTTTCCAACCATTAGAAATGCGCTACTGATTTTACTTTCACAACCCTGCACAACAAGCACTACAGAGCGTTCATTCAACTCCCTTCGCCGAATTAAAACATGGCTTAGAAGCACGATTTGTAAAAATAGGTTAAATGGGTTAGCCATGCTAAGCATTCATCATCAGTGGGTTTTCGCAAACAAGAAACAATTAGTGGAAGCTGTAGTTAGAAAATTTGCAACTAATTCTCGCAAACTACTGTTCAAAAATTGATTATATTCATAAATAGTTTTTCTTTTGTAATTGTGTATTATTGCATGGCCCCCCGTGAACCCCCTTGCCCCATGAAAGAATTTGGATTCAGGAAGCTGCCACCCCCCACTTCCGTTTTGAGCTGGATACGCCCTTGGCTGATAGTTTGTGGCCGATAAACTTCTGCTTTCTTTTTTCGGCATTCTACAAAAATTCATCATACCCACATTTGGATTAGTAGTTTCCTTGATTGTTTTCCTTACAACTCTACCTATATGTGTATCTTCTCCTTCCACTCCTGCTTCTTCTAGTTTTTTTGAAAAATAATTGCTGGTATCTTTCTGTTGTTATGGGGTCTTTCAGGTTTAAAGCTGGTATTTTCTTAATTTGATATCTGATGGTTTTCATACATATTGTCTGGTTCTATCTGTAGAACTGATTAATATGTGATCTATTAGTTAGTCTCAACTTCGTCATTTAATTTTTGTGTTGCATTGTGTAGAAAAGTAGTCCTGCGTACAGCCAGCTAGGCAACTGCCAGTTTGTGTTTATTTAAGCAACTCTTGTAATGGGAATATAAATGGCAGCATTGTGTAAGTTTCGTATTGATGGAAGCACCAAAATTAAAAATTACTGTTGTATTCCACAGTGTAGTAGTTATTATGACACTGGAATACCAATGCACCATTCTCCTAAAAATTAAAAAATTAATGTGAGCCTGGATAATAGCTATAAGAACTAATAAATTTATCACAACAAACATATTGGTATTCAGTAAACATTTTATAAAGGATAATTGCGCACTGTTTATTTTGTGTAATTGATCAATAATTTTCGTATGATTGCAAAAACAATACAACAATGGAATGTTCTTTTCTGCCACTTAGCCTTTAGCACCTCTTCTCCTTTTATCGGTCGAATGAGTATATCAATATACTGAAGAATTACACTCAAACTTATTGACATTTTTAATAGTAAAATAACATTCGCCTCATATAAACACACATCCACTAATGAACTTTATTCCGTTTACGCGGGCCTTTTGTAAATATAGTTGCGCCATCTATATTCGCTGGCGTTCCCCAATTAGGACGTAAACAGAATCTAGGAACATTCTGATACTAAAAGATTAATTATTGACATTGACAGTTTTGCATTTCCATTTTTAGGTTAAGTTTAAAACTATTGCGTTCGAGAAGTGTCATAATTTTAAAAAACCTTTAGTATCGTTAGAGAAAGTCTACTCCGAAATGGTACTTACCCAAGCATCCAAGAATTTTAGCAATACAGTTAAATCAAGACCACCTCTTGTTGTTTTCACGGTTTGCTTATTAGGAATTGTTGTAACAACCTTTTGCTTGGCTTATTATGTGCAAACACAGGATAAAATCCCCAATGTAGATGTAAAAGATGTATGTACACCTAAACTAAACCATATGGGTATTTGAAATTGTTTATAATTTACAGGATTGGCTGTCGCTCTTAAAACACTTCAGTGCCCTGGATGTTTGCGTTGAAAGCACCAATGGACCTGCCTTCAAGAACAAAAATAAAAAAGAGGACACACAAACAGTTAGCGTAGCTTCAATGGTGAAGCTTTCAAAATTATCCTCAAAGCAGGAATTGAATGTTCAGGGTTTTTTACCATTGGAAGGTAATTTAGTTTTAGTTATATCTTGGAACTAAAGTTTTGTATTAATCAAAAATATTTTTCCAGGGTGGACAAGTAAGTGTTTAGAGACGCTAAAAGTGCCCGCGTTTCTACAAATTGCATTCACCTTGCCCAAGACTGATGAAAGTAATGCAAGAAATGAGTCCATTTGTGTAACATTAACGGGTCCAGCAGATTTTATGCCTAAAATCAGTGGGCAGACCCCCTGTTCTCCTTCAAAAGCAAACAAAAAAGTAAGTTCCACAGTCGGCTAGTACCCGAAAGCTGTTTTATCAATATCTATATTACTTGCTCCTATCTCTAACCCCATTATTTAAAAGAAATGGGCTAAACTAACAACAAAATCAATCAACATGGATGATAAAGCTTTCTGCAAGAGTGGTTCCTCGGGCAAGCTTGAACATGACATAGATTACAGCAAGAATATGAAATTCGAGGTGTTTTTGAGCCAGGTACGATTAAATCATCAAAATTAACCTTTACATGCAATAAGGAATTTGTTTATTTTGCAGGAAGATCGCTTGCTAATTAACTCGCATCTTATTGTAATAAGTTGCTTCCTGCTATTTATTGTTATTTTAATTACATCATATGCACTAATCAAATCGAGAAACAGCTTTGGAGGAGATTCAAAGCAACATTTGATGGCAAAAGGAATGTATTTGTAGTTTCGCATATTATATATTTTTCATGGTTGTTTAATAACACTTGTGATTTTCTAAAGACTTGAGTATTTGTCTAATAAAATATTTATTTATACTGATGTTTGATTTCTTAAACAATTCTGTTTTAGCTATTTAATATTTTCAATCAACGATGAACAATTAGTATATTCTGTTGGTCTTACGTAAACATTGAATGAAATATTTATATTTGGTGTTTATTTTTTGCTGAATTAACGTCAGTCGTTAAACTTTAGTCAAGCAATTATAGTACAGTTAATTGTCATCAATAAATATCAACATTCCGAATTAATCTAAAACCTAATTAATAAGCGTTTTTGACAATCACTTCTGCAATGCTGACAGAGGATAGTATTAAAATCTGCGTCTTTGTTACTTAAATTTACATATCAAAAGTTTTCAAAAGCCACGAGGTTATTTAGAATATATTTTACGCTACTAATTAGCAAAACTAGTTTAAAGAGAGACAAGTTTATATAAAAGAATCAATTTTCTGAAGTAAAAGTAATAATAATTATCTATTTACTCATATTACAATGCATAATAACATTTTATTTTATATTAAATACATTTGCCGATAATAAGACTAATACAGCCTATTAAATTTAATAATACCTTAATTAATTAATATGAATTACATACAAATATAGAACTAAATAATTAACAATAATAAGTACCTGTAATACAGCAGTTGACACACAACAGGCTATACAAGTGCTTGCTACTTTACTATAAAAATAAAATTAAATAATGTGGCTTCCACAATGGGATTTGTAAAAATTCAAGCTTAAAGTAGGAAAAATCCCTAGCAGTGGGACGAAAAGGCTGTTGATGAAAAAAGTGTTGTCAATATTACAATTTACTTTCAGCTTAGACCACGTCGTCATTTGGAGACTACACCCAGCATTATCAGGTAAGGACCGACCTGTGGCTTGTCTGCCTTTGCAAGCATTTGCTCTAGAAGTTTGGGCAATATTTGTTCGTAGGCCCTGCCTGCCTAAATAGGGCCGTGTGCTTATATTAATCAAACCTTGGGGCGGACAAGGATTTGATCTTGATGTATTTTGTTTGCCAGGACAATAATACTTATGCCTGTTAGCTGTTTGGGAACCCATACAAACTGACGTTTCTTCTTCTTCAGAGTGAATAGAACACTGAACTCAAATCCGGGAAGCGGAGATATTTAAACCTCTTTGAGCCAGTCGGGCAGAACGACGGAGTTCTGGTTGGCTGT
Source organism: Limonius californicus (assembly GCA_014611495.1). Classification (NCBI taxonomy): domain Eukaryota; kingdom Metazoa; phylum Arthropoda; class Insecta; order Coleoptera; family Elateridae; genus Limonius; species Limonius californicus. The sequence goes on along the minus strand of JABXWE010000436.1, from coordinate 71,090 downwards.
CACCGTTGGGCAAAGACGGATTCGGTGGAGCGTGATCTTGAGATCAATGATGCTTAGGAGTCCTTAGAGGATAAACTACTGGAGTCCAAGCTTTAGCGAGTCTCTGGCGAGTACCCGAGCATTGTCAAAGTCCATTTTATGCCCAATTAAACCAGTATATTCAGCCACCGCAAATTTTGTGATGCGATTGTGTTTGCAATCGCCATTGTGCTCTCTCAATCTTAACTCAATGGAACATCCAGTTTGTCCGATGTAGTTTGAGCCACAAGAGCTCAAGATCGATACTTAACCGAGAACATTTGATCAATGTAGACAAAAGAAAGCCAAGTTTCTGGCAGACTTGGCCTTTTTAAATGTTGTCGTGACAACAAGGTTCTACTAAACTGTGTGTTTATCAAACACCATATGCATAATAAGCGAATCTTCCAGGAAGCAAGTCTCGCGCTTCTAAAATCGGAAATCAGTAGCATTCGCATAGGTAAATCTTGAAAAAATTGACTGTACACTGTACTTATGAGCTACATTTACAACTTTCTAGCACGCTAGAAGCACCCTGTGGGAGAAAATTGACACCACAACGTGTAAGCAGCCTCAAAGTACATTCGAACAAGCAAACCGTTAAACAAATTGGCAAATAGGAACGGTTAGTTCCGAAACCACCCCGGAACAAATCTAATGACAAGGTGATAGTAAACCTTAGCAACATGCTGCTAGATGATCAAACGACATCTGTACTAAAGAAAGGGTTTAACTGTGCTGTAGCACCCAAGCGCATTCCAGTGGAAGACATAGTATCTGGCGTAGAGGCAGCAATTCACAAACTACCTACAGTAATTTCTGAAAGCATAAGACAAGATGTATCAAGCATAATAACAAGAGCGAAGCCGCCCCGCTACAATATCAGTAAAATTGAGAAAGAAGCACTGAAATTACTAAGAGAGAACAAAGATGTCCTCATACTTAAAGCAGATAAAAGCAATGCTACTGTTGTGATGAACACCTCAGATTATAATTTAAAAATGGAAGCATTATTATCCGATTCCACTTACAGAAGGCTTAATCGCAATCCGCTTAACTCTCTCATCTCAAAAGTTACTGCTGCTATCAACTGTTCTGATGCTATTGACACCACGGAGAAAGAACGCATTATACCCAAAAATTCTATCATCCCACGTATTTATGATTTACCCAAAATATACAAGATTGAAGTCTCACGGACACCAAACGCTAGAACTATTTCTAGTACTTACACCTAAACTCAATTCATAATTTCACAATGGAAGTAGAGGAAAATGACAGTATTCCATCCTTAGACGGACATGTTACTTACACGTAAACCAGATGGTTGCTTGAGGCACGCAGTTTACAGAAAAAAAAACACAGAGACAGGTACCTATTTAAATACAAATTCACTTCTTCACCCGATGCAGTAAGCTACTGTGCTAGAAACTTTAACAACCAAAGCAGTCCGAATCTCAGATGCAGAACACCTACCACAAGAGAAAACTCATCTCTTGATGTCGTTACAACAAAACCGTTATACAGCCATAGAAATTCAGAGACCAATCTGCAATGCAGAACAGCCCAAGGCTAAGAAGAAACTGGCACCTCCGGAAGGCTTAGCTTTTCTACCTTACAGTAAAGCCACTACTGATAAGATTGGGCATGTTCTTAGAAGATACAGCATAAAGACAGTCTTGAGGACTAATGAAACTTTGGGAAATGGTTTCAGATCCGTAAAGGATCATATATCAAATTTAAAATCAGCCGGGATCTACAACATCCATTGCTCCTATGGTTCAAACTACATCGGACAAACTGGTCATTCCATTGAGTTAAGATTGTGTGAGCAAAAAGGCGGTTGCAAACACAAACGCATCACAAAATCTGCGGTGGCTAAACATACTGGTTTAACTGGGTATAAGATGGACTTTGACAATGCTCAGGTACTCGCCTGAGTATACGTCATTACTTCCCTGGTATCATACGTGAAGCAATTGAAATTGAGAAACAACCTAACAACATAAATGGTTTTAGACTCAGTAAAGCCGCTTCCCGGATTTGAATTCAGTGTTCTATTCACTCTGAAGATGTAAGCTGCAATGTCTTGCAAAACGTTAGTTTGTATGGGTTCACAAACAGCTAACAGACATAAGTCAATTAAGTAGTATTGTCCTGGCAAACAAAATACATTAAGAGCAAATCCTTGTCCGTCCCAAGGTTTAAATAATCTAACCACACGGCCCTGTTTAGGCAGGCAGGGCCTACGAACAAATATTGCTCAAACTTCTAGAGCAAATGCTTGTAAAGGCAGACAAGCTACAGGTCGTTACTTACCTGATAAAGCTGGGTGTAGTTCCCAAATGACGACGCGGTCTAAGCCGAAAGTAAATTATAATATTGACAATTTTTAATGTGTCACATATCGCAAATGCATGGGACCTTCATCTTTGCTTCTTAGCATATTAGTTCGTCATTGAAGGGAAATTATTTTAATACTTAATTATGATTTTTGAAACAGTTAATACATGAACCAGCTATTTAAATAATTTTGTTGAATAGAAATTGTTTTAGCATTTAAAATGTTTGTTTATTAATATAAAAAACAATTATGTAAGTATATTGATATCTGGCTTAAATTTGCATGTAGAATTGCTTCCATGTTATAATATAAAAACAGAACTAAAAAAGATAACTGGTTCTTCCTACTTCGTAAACCAACTTGTATTCAGAGTATTAGGTACCTACTGTAAATGTGGGAACAGAGAACATCCAGGCCAACACATTCAGATTAGATTTCAAACTAGAGGTATTGGTTTATTTACATCTAAAAAAAGGAACAAATAATTTTCCTAGGATATCCGTTTCAAGTAAATGCTTTTTATAAATACATCATTAATTTTGTTGCTACTGCAGAATTCACGAATATTTGTCCGTCTGTTTCCACATAATTTAAATCTATGGAACACGTCCAACTTCCGATTTAACAAGAATCAAACCCTTCACAGCAAACTGAAAATCAAGTACCTTTAAACTTCACTTGATCACCGTCTATTAAAATTATTAAATTTTATTTTGCAATACATCCACATACAAATCATGTAAATGCAATACTGAAAATTAAATGTATAAAAACATAAATACTAATAATACAAGATAGTTTTACCTTCGAATTGAACACACCCTCTAGCACGATTTATTCAATGGGTTAAAATTACCAAATTTTATTTCGCAATACAGCTACCGATACAGATCATTTAGATGCAATACTGAAAGTTACATGTATAAAAATATAAATACTAATGAGTACACTTATGATACAAGATACTTTTATCTTGAAATTGAACACATCCTTCAACGTGATTTACTCAATGGCTTGTTGTATGGGCTCTCAATACTGAAAGGGCTGTACAACTTAGTAGGCGTTCTTCCTAGTAAGGCTCGAGAAAAAGCATGTGGGGTTGCACACCCAGGTGTGACAGGCCCCTCTTCCAATATCTGCCGTCGTTTCGTTGATACTCGAAATCTCTACAAAACCTTATATTTACATAAAGATTCAAAAGCACTGTATTTACTTTACCTGTGAAAAACTACCAAGGGTTGTACGTAATTCACTGAACGTCCTGGAGATCTTCTCAGTGCCGGTCCTTAGGGCTCTTCTGGTGTCAGTCAAGGACATAAGTGATAAAATACTCCTGTTGGTCTTGTCAGAGCTGCTTTTGGAAGTTTCAGAATCATTGAACCGGTCTTGTAATTTCGTACGGCAGTTTCGTGTTTTTGAATTAAAACTTTCTTTGAAGATGTTTCTCTTGAAGGTGAACGAGTTGCTTTTCACGTGCGGTTCCATTTTTGGACGTTTTCTTTGTAATAATGAATTATTGTTTACAATGCTGCGAAACCGTTAGAATTTTAAAAGGAATAAAAAACGCCTCTAGCGCCACCTTTTGGATAAAATGGCAGCAGATGGTAGGCAATCTGTCATCATAGCCAACAGTCTAAAATAAAATTACTATAAAATTGACACTCCTGACCTTTTATCTAATTTTGGTGATATACACAGTTATATATATATATATACCTATTGTACAATTATTTAGGAATTGAAATAGTAAAAACGCTTATTTACATTTCCTAAAAGAAAGTATTGAACATATATGAAACTGCATATTTAATAGAGAGAATCGGTATTTTTTTTATTAACAATTCAGTCATACATTAACTTTTAAACTAAAAATTCTTTATGTTAAATTTGAATTAACATTCTATATTATCTTTCTTTGAGGATACAGGAACGGTTTCGATCATTTTCAAGTGCAAACAGCATCGCCAACAATAAATACTTTGAATGCACTAAATAATAGTGTGAATTTTAATCTATAGAATTTATAGAAAAAATAGTACTTAACACTATGAAACTTTATTTGCCAAGAAAAGCAGCAGGCGCACACACTTGGCTATCTAGTGTTGAACAAAGTGCAAAATGTTCCATTTTTATACCAGCAATAGATTCCGCCATAATGTACTGTATGTTTTAGTTTTATGTAGCACTAGATTTCGCACGAACGCACTAAACGCAAGTTTGGTCACTAGATGAGATTTCAATACAGCAAATCTATGCAACTTGGCAACGCCGCCGCCGTCAGTCAGCTCTCGCTCTAGCTCTAGTCTTTGAGCTCTAGTAAAGCTACGAAAGCGCACGCTTCGCCATCTGGTGTGAAAAAAGTACAAAATACACCAGTTTCAAATCAGCAACAGATTCAGTCATAATTTAGCGTTTTTTTTTTCATTTATTGTAATACACGATTGTAGGAGCGCACTAGAATGCAAATTTGATCAGTAGTTAAGGCTATAATACATCAGACTCAGTACAAAATGCACCAACTTGGCAACACTGCCTTTACTAATTCTCTCTCGCTCTAGCTCTAGTAAAAGTGTGACACATTGCCATCTAGTGTAATAAAAATACAGAATAAACCAGTTTTAAATCAGCAACAGCAACAGATTTAGCTTCATAGTTTATTGTTTTTTTAATTTATTGTAATACACCAGATTGAGCACTAAATGTGACTCCAATACACTAGATCTAGCGTAAAATGCGGTAAGTTGGCAACACTGAATGGAAGTGTTTTGCTTAGAATGCGCTTTCTTTCAGAGAGATGACAACTGACAGCGGTGAGCAATGGTTGCCAACAGTGTAAAACAAAAGTACTAAATCATCTGACACTATTGACATCAGCTGATGACAGCACAACAAACATGGCTAGTACGGCTTTAACATACGAAGGTAAGTTTTCGTAATTTCCTTTAATAAAAATATAAAATTGCATTAAAAGTCTTTAGATAAATGTCCAATAAGTTTTCTTTAGTTTACGTAGTTTGTGGTACACCTCGATTAGTAATTTTGTAGCCATATAAATTTGCATCAACTTTCATGTTTATGTTTAAATCTATTAACGTCGTAGTAGCCAAATCTTCAACTGCTTATTGTTACTTAGATTTACGCAAACAAGCACGGCTGCTCGAAAATGAAATCGACCTGAAACTTGTTGCGTTCAGCAAACTAGGAGCAGGAATAAATACACCCCACCACGAACATGCTTCTGACACTGTTCCACTCCTCTCAGGAGAAGATACCTTTGAAACTATGGCAATGGAAATCGAGCAGCTTATTAAAAAGGTTTTAATACATTTTCTTTTGAATTATGGTTAGTTATTCCTTGTTTCTTGTAGCTAACTCAAATAAACGAGAGGATGACTGAACAACCTGTTTCGGGGGCAGCTATGCTGCATACTCTGCAGAGACACAGAGATATCCTTGCGGATATGTCGCGGGATTTCCATAAAACCAATACACAGCACGAAGCAAAAAGAGAACGGGAAGAATTACTAAAATCCACCAGAACAGATTTGTATAGGCCAGAGGGAATTAATCGTAGGGATCAATATCTCAAAGAAAATACACACATTCATAAGTACAAAATTCTAGCTTGATTTATGAGCAGGGTGTAATATTGTATATTGTCTTGCAGTTCTGACCGTTTGGTGAACGAACAAATTTCAATAGCAATGGAGACAAGAGAGCATCTAATGAGCCAGCGTCAAACATTCAAGAAGCTGCAGACAAGGTTTAATGACATTTCAAATAGATTTCCAGTTCTAAACAGTTTAATTCAAAGAATAAATTTAAGAAAACGTAGAGATTCTATTATTATAGGACTTGTGGTTGCTACATGTACGTTTCTCCTCTTGTTGTATGCCTTCCATTGATGTGATTTGTTGTTGCCTAATTCTCAAGTTCTTTAGCGATTTTTTGGTGCAAAGCGAAGAAAAACCCTGAAAATGTGTTGAGAATTGGGTCCATTGTTGATATCTAACTTTTTATATCCAAATATTTTTAATTTAGTATGTTTGTATAGATGCCTTAATTTAATAAGCAAAACACTGTGTAAACGTTATCTTTTAAGGTGTATATGATTTATATTTATAAAATATATATTTAATATTATAATTTGTATGTTGAATTGTTCCTTGAATTTGGATAAACAGGTATGAGAAATAAAGAAATGAAAATATAGAATGGGTGCAATGAACATATTAGTAAGGTTATGTTGCACCTTGAGCAGTTATAATTTGTGAAATACTGTTACTAATATTGTATGCTAAATTCTTGAAGGCATTATTCTTGGATGTGTTAGCCGTTAAAATGTTTAATTGGCTTATTGCTCTGAAACCACGCGCGACAGTGCGTTCTACCAAAAATTATAACCTAATTTAACAAGTTTAATGACATGACTTAAAGGAATGTGTTGGATTTAGAAAGCTGCTCGTGATAATAAAGTACTAATGAATGGGTTATACATATGTTCACAGACCATTTAATATAACTAATTTTATTTTTGCTAATTATAGTACAATATTTGTTAAAATAACTTCACAAGTTGTCATTCTTCTGAAATTGTATTAATATTACCAGGTAAGTTGTAACAGCACCAGCAATCTGAAAAAATAAGTAAGTAAAAACTGCCTTAAACATTTATATTAATAAAACCTATTTAAGTTATTAATAATACAAGGTGTTTCAAAATTCATTCCCCACAGAAAAAGAGGTCAAAGTAGACTTAACATTGGCCCTAAAAATGTAAACAAAAATAGCGTGGCTATTATAATAACGCGGAAGGAATAATCCCTGGAAGTTGGATTTCCTTCTTGTTTTATTATGAGTAACAACCAAAAAAATTATTTAATTACTTTGAACACTAACTCGGAAACATGAATACATAATTAACATTGACATATACACTATTCACGATTGATTTGCCATCCAGCAGGCTGTGTTTTTTTTTTCTTAAGTTGCCTTTCTTAAATATTATTTGATTGCTTTCTAGCAATGTCAAAATGAAATTGCCCTGTTGCCACCTCTAGAGTCCCCTACTTTTCTAAAATAATCTAGTAAGTTTAGAATTAATAAAACACATACTATATTATACCTACTTAATTGTCAGAATGGTGTTGCTTGCTTGCTTGCTTGCTTTGAAAGAGCGAGATCGAGGACGCGGTTTTCCAAGCATCTCTATGCACTTAGGCCACATTTGGCCCATTGTACACCCTAACTAAGAATTTTGTCTATCTGGGGTAATTCCAACTCCAGTAGTGAATGGTGTTACGACAACATTTAAATTATAGTTATTATTTTATTTATAATGAAATCATTATTATATCTAAGTATTATAAACCAATATTGAGCAGAAATAGGCGGACGTTAAATGAACAAACAAGCTGCACTGGCAACATTCCCTGCTTTCAAAAAACATAACCTCCATCAAGAAAAACTAGCATAACCCAACTTAATTCATTGACAAATTTCATTGATACCACACTTTCCCCCAGATTTCCATAGCCTGTTGGATGGCAAATCAATCATGAATAGATTATGTTATTATTATTTGGTAGGTGGGCTCTGGCTTTGTAACTTATGAGCCCTTGCTTAGTTAGACAAGGTGTAGGCTGTTTGCAAACCTTAAGATATCTCTGGACTTTGCGTCCCTTATTTCGATAAGTGTCATAACCTCATTGCCGAATTTTTTTATCTGAGGCTACAGGCAGCGTTGCATAGGCATAGGATATGCTGTGTCGTTTCTGCTGCTTCGTTACATAAACAGCACATTTGGTCTTGCCAATCTTGAACAGACAGAATTTTAATGATGTGGGCCTGTAAAAAGGCTAGTGATTGTGCTAAGTTCCACCTTGAAGAGAGACAAAACAATTTTTGTTTTCTTTTGCGAAATAGTTATGAACTGCTTTGGCTGGCGTTGTCCTGGTGTGTTTTCCCAGTGTGAGGCTTTCTTTTGCTCCTCCCATACCCTGATCTCATGTTATGTGTGACTTTTCTGTATACCACAACAAGGTTCAGGTCCAATATAAGGCGTCATGGCTCCACGTTTTGCGAGTTCGTCGGCCTTTTCGTTGCCTGGTATGCCCTCGTGTCCTGGAACCCCCATAAAGTTACGAAGTAGTTGTTAGTCAGTTGTTTGAAATTATCCAGGCACCCTCAGACAGGCTTAGATTTACAGGTATAGGCTTTTAAAGCCTTTAGTGTTGCTTGGCTGTCTGTGAGAATATCAATTGTTGCACCTTTATACCCTTTCATGAGATTTATTCTCGTGCAGAGGTTTATTGCATAAACCTCGGTTTGGAAGATTGTAGTTCTTGCACCAAGGCGTTCGACAATTTGGTACCCGGTACCATGAACCCACACTCCAGTTCCTCCGCCTTTCATCTACGAACCATCAGTATACTACTGGAAGGATCCCCTCTTGAAGGAGGGTCGTCCTGAGGTCCACACTTCCCGGTGCAGAATGGTTGGTCGAAATAGTATTTTATTGGCATAAAATCCAAAATGGTGTAGACAGCTTCTTGGCCAAAGGCATCCAACTCACGGAACCTTTTTAAACTTGCATAATAAACAGCGAATAGCTGGTAATTTAGTTGCAATAAGAACTGCTGCAGGTAGGCCAAGAACAGCAGAAACAAAAGAAGTGATTTAAGATTTTGTTACCAACACTCTAGGCTGCAAAACCAGGGAAGTTGAAAGTTTATTTATTTAGTAAATCATTGTCAGGTTTCTAGAATACTGAGCCAGGAAGGATTACATCCTTACCATTTCACAAAAGTGCAAGTTCTGTTACCAGAAGGTTACCAAAGAAGATTGAAATTTTGTCAGTGGCTAATAAACCAAAATGATCCTGATCCAAATTTTATTTTAAAAATTCTGTGGTCAGATGAAAGTAGTTTTAGTAGAAACGGATGTGCTAATATTGACAACATCTGTTATTGTGCTGAAACCCACACGTGTGCTGTTCTGGAAGATATCAACGTAGATTGTCAACTATAGTATGAGCGGGTATTTTGAATAATCTGGTATTAGGACTAATTTTGCTTCCAAACATTTCTAGGTGACAATTTTTTGCAGTTGTTAATGAAGTCTTAGAAGAGCAATTAGAAAATTTACCATTAAATGAATTGGCAATTTTATGGATGCAATTAGATGGTGCGCCACCACATTTTACAGCTAACGTTTGGGTGTGGTTACAATAAATTTTTCGAATCGATGGATAGGTCGTGGAGGTGCTGTGATTTGGCCTCCGCGTTCTCCCGATGTGATTGCACCACCACATTTTGCAACTAATGTTCGGGAACGGTTACAATAAATTTTCCGAATCGATGGATAGGTCGTGGAGGTGCTGTGATTTGGCCTCCGCATTCTCCCGATGTGATTGCACCACCACATTTTGCAACTAATGTTCGGGAACGGTTACAATAAATTTTCCGAATCGACGGATAGGTCGTGGAGGTGCTGTGATTTGGCCTGCAACTAATGTTCGGGAATGGTTACTATAAATTTTCCGAATCGATGGATAGGTCGTGGAGGTGCTGTGATTTGGCCTAAACATTCTTCCGGTTTGAATTCTTTGAATTTTGGAACTTGAACAAAGAAATGATGATGCCATTACGGAAATAACTCTGAACTCCAGATAGTTCACGAAATGTAATTTGTCGAACACGGTTACACATAGAAACTGGTGGACGCATATTTGAACATTTATTGTAACAATTATGATGTTCTGTTTATTGTTATTCTGTTAAATAAATGAATTGATAAGTACTTAACCTACCGTATAAAACTCCACAATATTTCAAAACAAAATTTTATTTATTCAACATAATCTCCTTTAAGACTTGTACATGTAGCAGAACGTTCATAAAGTAATTCTAAGCCATTTAAAAAAAGTGTTTGTCTTGGTCTGCAAACCACTTCTCAACGGCATATATTGCTTCGTTATTTGTCGAAAATCTTTTACCTTTCAAATGTTTTTTTGAGTTTTGGGGACAAATAATAGTCTGACGGTGCTAAATCCGGAGAATAGGGCGGGTGGTCAACCAATTCAAAATCAATTTCATCAATTTTTTGCAGTGCAATCAACGACTTGTGAGCAGGAGCGTTGTCTTGCAAAAAGGGCACACCTCTGGCAAGTTTTCCGCGGCGTGTAATATGCTCCCAGGTTAGTTCTACCACGTTCCAAATAATCTATCAGAATTATCCCATCTTTGTCCCAGAAAACTGAAGCAAGAATCTTGCCAGCCGATTTTTGAACACGGAATTTTTTGGGCCGTGGAGAACCAACATGCTTCCACTGTTTGGATTGCTCTTTAGTCTCTGGGTCATAGTGATGGATCCATGTTTCGTCCATAGTAACAAGCCGATCCAAAAAGTTTGAGGAATCTTCTGCAAAACGGCGGCAGATTGCCTTTGACGTTGTCAATCGAACGCGCTTCTGATCAACGTTTAAAAATCTTGGAATCCATTTGGCCGAAAGCTTTCTCATACCCAAGTCGTGATGAGTGATGTGACACACACGTTCATAGGAAATGTGCAATGCTTCTGCAATATTCTTAATTCCAATACGTCTATTTTCTAAAATCATATCATGGACAGAATCAATGTTTTCCGGAGTGGTCACAGAAATTGGTCTTCCAGAGCGGTGCTCATCTGATCTTCCGTTTTTATATTCCGCAACCCAGTTGTTCATAGTGGCATATGAAGGACACTGATCACCTACGGTTTCTATCATATCAGCAAAAGTTTCTTTGCCCGATAACTATTTCAAAAATAAATACTTAATAACTGACCGAAACTCGATTTTCTCAAATTCTCTCTTTTTCTCAGACATGCTGTAACCCTTCAGTTAATCACATTCTCATTTTAATGTAATTTAATCAACGTACCGTGCCGTGCTTATATCAACGTTGCCAAATTATGAAATAAGTTTATTATATAAATATTTATTGTTAAAAACTGGAATATCTCGATACAGAAATGTTTAACGCCAATTTTAACCACGTTTCCCACGGTGAAGGAATGTTGAAACACCCTGTATTTGTTCATACTTATTAATTAACAAAAAATTCAACAAAGTAAAGCAAGAAATAACTAACAAAATGGTTTATATCAAGCTGTTACAGAAACTGAACAAATATAGAGATACTATGTAACATAACCTACAGTTTTTCAGCATTAGCTCCCTATAAGCCGCCTAATTTACTTTTAATACAATAATTATTGTACCAGATGGGGGTAGCAACCTAATATATTTACCTCATACGACCTTTTTTTATTTCTATACTTTCTCGTACTTTCTCTAAATTTATTCATATTTGATGACATTCAACATTCTTCTTTCTGCAATTTTATGGGTCATTTTATAAAACAGAGATATACAATGCGGTCGTAAAATGTCCTCCCTCCCTACTAACTTATGAACGACTTGATATTTCTTCACAAAATTTTGTGTGCTTTAATGGGAAGCTAATTACTACTTTTTAATACATATTTAAATTTTATAACTTACAAAATGACGGCTAGCAATGGTGGTCGAGTGGCACCTCATTTGAAGGGTCTCTTTGAGTAAAATATAATTCTATATTTTGGGAAAATTTTATAGATTCAAAAACAAATGACAGACTTCCAAATTATCTGTTTCTGATATTAAGCAAAACGCTAAAAATTGTAGGAGGCAAAACGACAGAAGTAAAACAATTGAAATATTTAGTCTTTCTGTTCTGTCACTTTAATTCAATTATTGTGTTAGCTTACGTTTGAATATTGAATGTTAAAACCGGTGATACTAACAATAATTATGGCGAGTGTTCGAAGTACTTTGCAGGAAAAAACTGAAGCAGTTTTTATTTTTGGTGAAGCCAATCGTAACTTTCACTGGGCCGAAAGAATATTTAATTAACGTTTTCCCGACCGTCCTATTTCGAGGACGTGTTTCAGAGAACTTGTGCAAAAATTTTTTAACACTGGAAGTATGCAAAACAGGAAAAACCCTGAACGACCTGCAATTTCTAAGACAAACAAATTCAGATAGTAGGTGAAATGGTAGCACATTCTCAGCAATCAACTTCACATGTAGCTGCGATATGTGATGTATCAGCGATCATTGTCAAAAAGTTTTTAAAAAGGCATAAGTTCCATCCATACAAAATGAAGATTTTACACCAATTGATTGAAGATGATCCGGATAGACGCATTGAATTTTGTAAGGTCATGACCCAAACCATTGCAGGAAACCCATCCTATCTTCGCAATATCTGTTTTTGTGACGAATGCAAATTTTTTAGATGGGTTTGTTAACAGACAAAATGTAAGATATAGGTGCGATGAAAATCCCCATGTTTTCCCGGAAGGTCACGCCCAATTTCAGCAAAAATTGAATGTGTGGATAGGAATACTTGGCGACCATATGGTAGGTCGCTTATTTATCGACGGAAACCTTCCTGGGGAATTGTACTTGAACATGCTGGAAAACCTCATCCATCCGTTAATAGTTGAGATTGCTGAAAATAATCCAAACGAATTTGACATGGATATTATATTCCAGCAAGATGGTGCTCCTCCGCATTTTAGCAGACAAGTTCGCAATTATCTCGATGCAACGTATCTCGACGATGGATTGGTCGTCGTGGTCCAACAGAACGATCCTCTGACCTGACTCCGTTTGACTATTTTTGGGGGTATCTTAAATCGAAAGTTTTCTAAACAGAACCCGATTCCCTTGGGATTTACGATGTAAAATAACAGAGGCTTGTGCAAATATCGGAGTTGCAACTTTTCAGAAAGTAAGGGATTTTCTATTGCCGAGAAGTTCAAGCAGCACACTTTGAACATTTATTAAAATAGTATTACTATTCAGTTTTTGTTGTATAAAATAGGTTTTGTTATGTTTTAGAATTTTCTTCTTCTTCTTCTTCTTCATTCTTCAATGGTGAACATTTCGAAATCATATCTTTTTTGCTTTTATTCTTAGTTTTTTCAATATACTTGCTATTTTCAATCATCTGTCATTTTTTTCTGGATGAATATTTTTTTATAAAACTCAAGGGTTAGACCCAGAATTAAAAGACGACTTATGTAGATGATATTGGTTTTAATAAAATACGATAATTTAATACAACAAATCCAGAAGAGTATTCCTTATTTCCCTGGCATTATCGCTAGTTTCAGCAACACGTTTCAGTAGTAGTCCACTATATTTCTTCCTACTAAGTAATGCTTCCTGTCTCACGGAACAAGTTTTATAGTCAACGGCAGCATTTGGAAAGTTCGCATAATATCTACCAAGCGGTTCTCTAGTAAATAGTTCCAAATTCAAGTAATTATATTTCCTTTCCTAAATAGCATTTAGTTCGGTTCGAGCGCTTAAGCTGAACGCACGCTAAGCCGTGCTCGCTGCGTGATATCGGACAGTGAAACTCGAACGGTGATAAAATAGTGCAATAACTGCTATATATTTTTCCGTTTGTTTTTATTCAACGTAAATGCATGTATGTAAGTAAAAATGCACACGATCAATTTAGCAATGGTTACAACCCTGCGCAACAACTTAACCCCACAACATACCAACAGAATGCATCCTTTTATCAACAGCATCCATTTACCTCAAATAACAATGCACAGCAAATAACACCTATGCAATGGCAACAAATGCCAACCTACACAATGTCGCCACAAATACAGTCTTTTCAAGCCCTTCAATATGGACATTTTCCAATGTCTCAATATACAATGCTATCATAAATTCAATCATCATCCCAACATACTATGTCACAAAGTCAAGTTGAAACTATAAGCGCTTCAGATGATGAGGAAAATATTGCTGATGAAAAAAAACGCTTGGCAAAGTGTTAATGACAAAAAAAGAAAAAGAAGGAAAGTACAAATCACATCAAACTCACAACAATCATTTAATTTAACACAAACTAACAAATTCGCTAGTTTAACAGAAGTAGCTGACGAAACAAGCAACAATCAAAATAACGGCGATAAAGAAAGTCCAACTAAAATAACTAAACCCCCTCCAATTTTCGTGCACGGAGTTATTAACTACCAGCAAATGATAGAAAGCGTACAACATATTGTGGAACAAGAACAATATAACACCAAAAGTATGGCCGACAACGTGGTCAAGATTAATGTTCATAATCCAGATGTGTACAGAAAACTCGTCAAACATTTCCAAGAAAACAATGTCATCCATCACACTTACCAAATCAAGCAAGAGCGTGCATACAGAGTGGTCCTACGACACATACATCCTACAATTTCAGTAGCTGACACAATAGCTGAACTAGCTACTAAAACCACATAGTTAGAAACATTATCAACATAAAACATAGGCAAACTAAAGAAGCGCTACCCTTATTTTTCGTAGACCTGGAACCATCTGACAATAATAAAGATAACTATAATCTAAAGTACTTAAAAAATATAAAAATTTCTGTAGAAGCGCCTCACAAAAACACAAACCTGGTGAGTGTACAAGATGCCAAAATTATAATCATACTAAATCATACTGCAACCGACCATATGCCTGCGTAAAATGTGGTGGACCTCATAGTACTTCAACATGCAATAAAACAACAGACACTCCAGCGACTTGTGCACTATGTACCTAATGGTGCGCACCCCGCTAATTATAGGGGTTGCTCAATCTACCAAGACCTACAAAATAAGATTAAAAAGAATATACAACCACAGAGAAACGCACATGCCATTTTTAAGCCAGAAGCACACCATTTTCCTCCTTTGCCGGTGAAGAACTACTGGAAGACACCAAATACCAGCTACGAACAAAAAACATAAATAAACAGCAATCGCCCCAAGACCTAACTCTTACACAATTTTTAGATGAGTTCAAAGGTATGTTCAATCAACTACTACAACAAAACAGCATGATTTGAACATGCTCACAACAGTAATTAATAAAATAGTTCAACAATGGCACAATTATTAAGAATTGCTCTCTGGAATGCCAACGCCCTCCAATCAAAAATACAGGAAGTTGAAGTATTCCTTAGTCTTAATAGCATCGACATCCTATTTATATCAGAAACCCACTATATTATAAGAACTCATATAAAAATACCGCATTATCTTATCTACCATACTGAACATCCGGATGGTACGGCACATGGTGGATCAGCCATTATCATCCGAGAATCAATAATACACCACGAACTTCTAAAGTACGAAGAAAACTTCTTGCAAGCTACAGTGATAGAAGTAAACAAACTTCCGAGCCCAATAGCAATAGCGGCAGCATATTGCCCCCCTCGCACAACATAAGCAAACCCATGCTACAGCCGTTCTTTGACGCACAAAGATTTTTAGTAGGCGGAGACTTTAACGCGAAACATACCAGATGGGGCTGTAGACTCATAACCACAAAAGGCAGAGAATTTAATAAGCTCATAACCGACAATAATTACGTATGTTTCTCAACAGGTAGCCCAACATATTGGCCAACGGACACAAATAAAATACCTGATTTATTAGACTTTTTCATTGCTAAAGGAATTTCAAACAACTATGTAGATGTCACATCCAGCTATGATTTATCTTCCGACCACACATCTGCCATAGTTACTATCAGTGCTACAATAATTAGGAAAGAAGTCAAACCAACTCTATGTAATAGATGGAGTAAGATTGTTTAATAGCTTACCAAGGGATGTGCAGGATTCGCTAAACCTCAAAGTTTTTAAAAACAAAGTTAAACCTGTTCTTAAGGAAGATCAGTAATTAAGTATTACTAGATATAAGTTAGATTGTGGTTAGGTTAGTTTATTAATATGTATCTATGCTAAGTTGCTAGTTAATGTCTAAGTATAAGTGTTTTTTTGTTCCTATTACCAATGTTGCCATTTGTGCAATGTTGCTATGTAGCTATTGAGCTAATAAAGCATATATTATTATTATGGACGGACTGGGACGCTTTCAAAAAATATATGGACCAACACGTTGAAACCAATGTAAGTCTAAGAACGACAGAAGAGCTAGACTGTGGAGTTAACAAATTCATAACTACCATACAAGAGGCTGCATGCCACAAATGGAAATTCGAAAACCCAATTCTCAGAATATCCCTAGAGAAGTATTGGAACCTGTCAAGGAAAAAAGGAAAGCTAAGGCAATTTGGCAACGTACAAGCAATAATCACGACAAAACAAGATACAATCATATTGCTAATAGACTCAAACGAAAATTAAATGATGTAAGAAACGAAACATTCCAACAGCATGTAACGTCCCTTTCCAGAGATGACTACAGTATATGGAAAGCTACAAAGGGCTTCAAGAGACCGCAGACACATGTACCTCCATTACGCGATCTAGCTGGTTCGTGGGCCAGGTCGGAACAAGAAAAAGCCGACCTATTTGCGCAACATCTGGCAGAAGTATTTAAGCCTAACTCGGAAGCAATAGATGTACACATTGATACATTCCTCGAAGCTCCACTACAACTATCACCACCAATACCTGATCTTACAATTAGAGAATTACATAGGGAGATAAAATTATTGAGTAACAAGAAGACACCAGGCTATGACCTCATAACTGGCTTTATCCTTAAACATCTTCCAGTGAGAGGAGAAAAACAACTACTAGCATTATTTAACGCAATACTGCGCTTAACGCATTGGTCCCCGCAACTGAAGATGGCGCAAATATTGAAACCTGGAAAGCCGCCAAATGAAGTTCAGTCATATCGCCCAATTAGTCTATTACCAATAATATCTAAACTCCTAGAAAAACTCATACTAAACCGGATAAATAAAGATACATCGATAGATGAATGGATCCCAGACCATCAGTTTGGACTCAGGCGACACCATTCCACCATTCAGCAGTGTCACCGCATATCAAACATTGTTCAAAAATCTCTTGAAAATAAGTACTGCACAGCAGTCCTTTTGGACTTAAAGTAGGCATTTGGCAAGGTGTGGCACAAAGGTTTGCTGGCCAAAATCAAAGCACTATTTCCACAGCAGTATTATCTTCTGTTTCAATCCTACTTTTCTAACCGCCATTTCCAAATACAATTCGGATGCAAAACTTCGCAGATACAACCAATCACCGCAGGGGTTCCTCAAGGCAGTGTTTTGGGTCTAGTTCTGTACCTTCTGTACACTGGTGATATACCAAACACACCGTATACTGATATGGGAACTTTCGCAGACTATACTGTCGTTCTTGCGTGCAGTGAAGACCCCAAACTGCTACAAGCCTACTACAAGACCACATACATCTAGTGGAGGAATGGTTAGACAAATGGAGAATCAAGGTGAACGAGACAAAATCCGTGCATATAACATTTACAACGCGAAGAGGACTATGCCCTCCAGTTACTATTAACAACATTCTTTTACCACAATCAGAAGAAGTTAAATATCTGGGATTGCACTGGGACAAAAGGCTAACTTGGAAACACCACACGCAGAAGAAACGCAATGCGATGTACCTTAAACTCAAAAATATGTACTATTCCAACATAGACATCGTACAAAGATTTCAGTCCAATACATTACGAACTCTTATGGGTGCTCCTTGGTATGTGACGAACCACACTCTTCATACAGATTCCAACATCCCATACGGGCGTGAAGTAATTACGAATCGGGCAACCAGACACCATGACATACTTGCAGGCCATCCAAACGACACCGTAGCACCACTAAACCAGCAACCAAATTTTTGGCGACTTAAACGGAAATGGCCCTGTGACCTACAGAATAATGTTAATCCACCAGAGTGATCCCAACATTCTCGGCAGATGGAGGAGAAGCCGGGACTGAACTGATGGGTGCTAGCCTTTTCAAGTCTACCAACGTAGACAAACAATTAGCTCATACGATATTTTGTAATTCTGATTGCTAATGTACTTAGTAAAATAAATAGCATTTTATCATAAATGCTTTCTGTTATAAGTTTACAAGAATATATTCAGGAAGACCATATCAATATTCATGTGTTAGATGGTTATAAAGAGAGATGTTTTATTTAGAAATAACACTTAAATTGCAAGATGTAATAATTGCGTCTACTAAGAGATAAAATAATGTTTGATAGTTTAATTATGGATATACTGAATGAACAACCGGTAACCGAAATGCATGGCACACATAGGTACGACAAGCGTTTACCTTTACATTAACAAATTTTATTTGCAACTACTTAGACAGGTTTTTTAATAGAATGCAATGAATATCGGAATTCCCCATACCTTCTTTCTTTTACGTAAAACCGATTGATTAAATTCAAAGTATAGCCAGTAGAATTTACTTAATTATTTTATTACCCCTTTGTAAAAGTAGGGTTAAAAACCTTTACCGTTGTAATTAAAGTACGATCAATGGTGACCAGGCCGCAGGCAGTGTATTCGATCTGGCGGTGATGAAGTTCCATGGCAAACAATTCGAGCTAAAAAATTATAAAATATATTAAAAATAGAACAAAAAAAAACATCCCTTTAAATCCTCTCCACCTTACCTGTTTCTTAAACGTATCATCAAAGTCGAAGCATAGCAATTTGCACACCAAAGGGCGTGTATATTTGGCCTGAAATTATACTTTTATGTTTTTTAACATGCCGTCAATTTTTGATGGACATACTTACTTCTAAAGTGCAATTATAACAAGCTTCCACAATAATAATCAATCGACCTATGTGCGCCATAAGCCAAACAGATTGGAGGGTCACAAAGACGGGGTTTCTTCTACCGGTTACTTCCAAAACCAAAAAGTATGGGGTCACCACGAGATGCATCAAGCAGCTAGTGAGGATGATCTAAACCGAGAAAGTTAGAAATAATGGTAAAGTAAATACACGATGCATACCAAAACTGAAAGTCCGGAGAATTTGTTGATGAAATCAGCTGCGTCGCATAATTTTAAGTAAGCCCTTGTTAAACTGGTTACGTAGTCAGATGAAGTGAAACCCCGAACTTTCTTAGCTGTACAATTATGTTTGTAAGTTTGGGTGGTCGATTAAAAAAGTGGGTATCCATAAATGATTAGGGATTAGAGTTTTCAGATTATGTTGTTTGTTTATTCCCTAAACTAACGTATTGAATTGGGAAAAAGCAACATTGTACTATCTTACGGTAAAAAGTGCGCAGTCATAAGGTAACGAGAAATCTAATCATTTATGGACACCCAGTAGATGTTATTGCAGTTCAGTACTTTATGGAGGATTTCTGATTTACCATTTCTAATGAAGAACAAATCGCTGACTTTTTTGTGCTTTCCCAAGACATCGATGATACTTTCTATGTTCTGCGAAGCGAGTGCTCGTTTCCCGGAAGATTCGGAAGGAGCCTTGAAGATGCTGAAGGCTTTATTTTCGACACTTTTCACGACGTCCTCAGGGGTGAAGCATTCCAGTCTTAAACTGTCGTTTATTAGCCTCAACCTTCTTTGAATGCAGTAGACCAAGTGCCAGTATTGGCACTCGAGCACCAAAACTACATAATAAGAGATGTAGAAAGGGATATAGTTTCCGATAAGAAAGTCACTTTCGGATGACCGACCCCCGATCGTCCACCACATTATCAAATCTGAGCATAAAATAGTGGTGAGCAGTGTGAGAACCAGACACAGGCGTAGAATTGAGGTCCTTCTGGCCTTTTTTGCATCTGAGACCACGATGATGGAATCAACCTGGAAAGATTTTGTGAGGATACAACAGTGAACAGGTTTCAAAAATATTAGAATAATCTAGGTGAAAAACATTCAATAAATATTAAATTTACACAAATTTACAAGAAAAACAAGTTACTTTTTCAAAGTGTCTTTTCCTTTAGTTTCAGTTCAGGAATTTTAATTAAACTTGGTGTATGTAAATATGTATCCTTTATCTTTAAAAATTTGTACGTAATACAAAAATATCATCAATTATGTCAACATAGATCAAATGATAAAAAATAAAGTAGTTTGCACATTGTTATTACATGGTAGTGTACTTATTAGCCGTAAAACTGCATGTTAGTACCATGGGTGAACAGAATCAAGGTGTACGGCAAATGAGAAGGCAGGTTGTTCAAGCTGTAACTTTGCTACAAGAAAGGCGATCGCAGCCGTACGTGGTTCAATAATTATAAATTGCAGAGGAAACTGTGTGGAAGCTCTGAACACGTTACAGGGAGACCGGGCTTGTCACTAGACGTCGTGGTAGTGGTGAAAACAGAAAACTACTGTCGGTGAGGACCGTTTTCCTCCTTTGTAAGCCCTACGTCGTACAATTAAATCTTCAAACGAACGTTCGATCAGCTACTTGGTGCACAATTAGTAACGAAACTGTTCGTAACAGACTACGCAATGCTACTCTAAGGTCAAACTAACCAGACACCATCGAATAATGCGATTGCAATTCGGTTGAAATTACCTGAACTGATAACTGACGTATTGGCGAAGTGTAAAGGTTACAGACGAGTCCAGGTTCCTTCTGTCAGGTAATCATGGACGTTTGCATGTATGGAGAAGACCAGGAGAACGTTATCTTTTCAATACAGTACGTCAAACTATTCCTTTTGGTGGCGCGTTGGTAATGGTATGACGCCGCATCACATTAGATACCCGTACTGAGCTTATCATTGTTCGAAATTGTGTTCTAAACGCACAAATTAAGTTTTGTATGTACACGTTCCTCCGTACGCGCATAATTATGGTTGGGTATTAGCAAAGAATATAGATAGGGAAAGAAGAACAACCCTGTGGGCTATTCGCGTATGGTTTAAAAAATCCTAAGTTCTTGCCCGTCCCCCAAGCAGCCGCCGCCAGTACTAATGAGCTTGTTTACGTATGCAATCGGAGATGCATTTACAGATTCCTGTCGCAGTTTTCGTGAGATCGCATTTCAGCGTTGCCAGATTGCCATGCCTTTGCAACTTGTTCACTCAACGACATGATGCACAGAGTTATGATTCTAGCATTTAACAGCTATTTGTACCAGCCCAGGCCCAAAATAGTTCAGCCGGCTATCAATTTTAACTCAGTGATTTACCAAATTATAGCGAAGGTCCAATAAAAGACCTATTCTTCGGAAGAAATGTACTAAAATAAAACATAAACTTTAAGCTTAGATTAGACGCTTTACCACGAGCCATTTTTCTCGAAAAACTTATCAGCAACTACTAATGACATGCATTTGTCTTTATCTTTTGTTTTGTCAAGCGTTGCCCCATTAAACAGCTGCTATGATCAAATTTTATATGCGGCCGAACTATTATGAACCGGTAGTTATAATTGAATTGGTGAGTGGAAGAACGGTATAAGTCCAAAACTCGCCATTTTGAACTGAAATAGCCAAAATCTTGTAAATGTAGTGACGCATCAGTGAGGGAAAGAACAATATAAACGCCAGTTTTCCTAAGGTTTAAATAGACTCCTTGTTCTGGAGATGAGTGGAATAACAGTATAAGTCCTGGACTTGTTCGGTTCTGTCACTCAATGTATAGTAGGTATGTCCAATAATTCTGCGCGATTGTCTCATTTTACATGCGCTATTGAGGGATTGCGATAATGGCAGGTGTACTAGCGTTTCGTTAATTTGTTTAATTTAATTTGTATTATACAAAGATAAAATACAATTAGTAATTTTCTATAAGTGTGTGTTGTTTACTGAAAAAAAACCAGGGTTGTAAAAAGCGAAAAAAGAATCCTCAGCTATGGAAACATAACCAAAAGAAACTAGCACGTGCTCATGGTGAATCTTATACCAGTGTATCGGGAAAACATATTGCTAAAAAACGAAGATGATGATGATGATTGAAAACCCCTATTGTATGACTATTTTGTGACAATTTTGTTTTGAATAAACTTTTTGTTTATTTAACCTAGCCTTAGCTGTACTAGACGTTAATTATTTATTTTTGAAAATATTAAATAACGATATTTACTAGTGTTATTTATTTACCCCTCGAAAAAAAACTCACTGAGTGGAATTGCCATATAAGTCCAACATTTTTTTTATTGTAGTTTTTCCAGGTGGACTTTATGTCCCTTTTTGATTATATATTTATATCCCTAATTATACATATGTACTCAAACTTTCCTGTGAGTCAGAATGTCAAAAATTGTAAAACAACAAAGTTAAACAGTTTTTTCCGTTTTTCTCAGAACTTCATTTTTGGACATATACTGTTCTTCCACTTACCAATTCAATTTGTTTTTGAGAATATTTTTCTAAATATTATTAATACCTATTGCAATTTTTTTCTGTAAATAAAAGTTAAAAACTCAGGTTTCGTGAATATATTCATATTTTTGAACAAACAAAAGTTTATTGACTAGTTTTTAAAGTATGATAAACAACTCAATTAAAAAAACTAGCCCGGCCGAACTATTATGGGCCTGGGTTCGTATATTAAGAGTGAAATTGGCAATCTGATATTGCGCGCAAAATATACACATGATTTTATCCACAATCACGGTTTTAAGAAATTAGAAAACAATTTATTTTCATTATTGCATTACAAACATATTTTATAGGTACGCATAGTTAGTTTAGAAATACACACAATACAAATCATACCCTAATGCTTTTTCTGTTATTTCGAATGCTGCGTTACGTAATATCGTCTATGGTAATGTCAAGGTGTGATTTATACTGTTTATATTTATTATAAACTTTAAAACGCACGCGTATCCTTACAAAAATCCTTGTTTCCTTTTCCTGGAAAATAGTTTTTATGACGAATACGAGTTTAAAAGCATACATTTTTCTATTTCGCTGTGTTAGTATATTAAAAACATATTTTCTGGGAAAAGTAACCCATTTACATAAATACATACATAACATTATCAAACCATGACTTTTAAAGTCGTAGGCAAAGTAACAACTAATGTGGGTCAACATTGCCCAAATTTCAGATTCATAATCACCAAATTAATTTTTTTGAATTTTTTTATACATTAAATTATAATTTATGTCGATAATAAATGTTCATCACGTTCCGATTGACAACATATGTTTTAAATAATAACAAAACAAACCAAAGAATATACACCTACTTATATTTAATATTCTTTGCAACAAACTTAGCTTAGATGTAAGCAGAATAAAACCAAAGATCAAATTAAATATTCTTTGGCAGAATGCAAGCAAAGAATATTGTACAAGTTTAGTTCGGGTAGGTTTTGCAACACTGTTATACCTCAAGAATGCCAATGACTCATTTCCCTGGCGAATTCCAAAGATAAGGTAATCCTTTAACCCTAGTAGACTTCAAGTGGCATTTTCAAACAAATAATGATATATTTAGCCAAGTAATTAGTTATGCAACCCAAATTACAGCATATACGCTATGGCCCATAAGGTTGTTCTTCTTTCCCTATCTATATTCTTTGGTATTAGTCTACATGATTGATAATGGTAGACCACACGTCGCAAACATAAATTGTTCTCAAGATCAAGACATTCAAACAATGAATTGGCCAGCCTGTAGTTTCCAAAAAAGTGTAGCAAAGTGATGGCAATATTAAGATTCTCAAAGGGTGCTCTTTCATGATTTCCTTACAGAACGTCGTACAACTAATGTAGACACTTTTGTGCGATAAAGTTAAGCAAGCGTTCAGGAAAGAAAGGAAGAGAAGAAAAAGTTCTGTTTGCTTTCTCCAAGTCAATGCTGGGTCTCATACCGCTGCGAGAACAATTGAAACCATTAACAAACTTTAGTGGAATCTTCTTCCGCATGCAGCACATAGTTCTGATTTTGCTCTCTCCGATATTTATTTATTTGGCCCTATAAAAGATTTCAGTCAAATGACGACATTATTAAAGCTGTTTAAGAGTGTATACTACAATCTACATGTAGGGACAAAACACGCTAGGTTAATTGACAGGATTGGAGATTCCATGTTCGACATGAGAACGGACCATATGAAAACACCTAACAGCTATACTATTCGAGGTAACAATTCAGGAACAAATAGAGTGGATGCATCTGGACAGGACTTTCCTCCTGGAAGCCTAATCTGGTACACGGATGGCTCAGAAACCCAAACGCAAATATACGCGATACTACAATGTGCGCGAGAAAACAATAAAAGGGTCTACGCAGGTAGGGGTGTGTGTGTGGGTATATATTCGACCTTGAAGTTTTATTATTTATATATATATATATTCTATGGGACAGCCAGGCGGCTCCGAAAGCATTCTCAAGCTTTAAAGCCTCATCCAGACTGGCCAGGGAATGCTACGAAGAACGGAATGACCTGGCAGAGCAGAACAATGTGAGACTGCTTTGGGTTCCAGGCCACTGCGGGATCGAAGGTAACAAAAAAGCGGCAAGGCAAAAATCGACAGGGCGTTATTACGGTCATTAACCTGCATTGGGAGTATCAACAAATGTAATCCGTAGCTTTATCATCGAATGGATTTACAGCCAACATCAAATGATGATCGGTTGCATAGCGGAGCACTGCTGACGCCGGTCAAACGGAATTCGTAGCACAATCTGCACTGGTCAGCACTTGGATGTGTGGACCAATATAGTGACATATGCAACCGATCATGCTGCGGAGGATACGTAAAACCGTTGGCCCCGGTTGTCAAACGAATATCTTTAACAATCGTAAACCATATAATGAAACTACTCTTCTCTGTTCGACGGGTTAGGCTAGCCTCATGCCCGGCACACGTGCAAAGAGGACTCATAGAACCTACTGCATTGTAAGTAACCGGACACGCGACTGCAAGGATTACTTCAGGGGGATTAGGAAGTTCGACGGAGACCTTATGTGCAGACCCTGCAGTAAGGTACCAGAAACCGCAATGTATATTCTATGCAGCTGCGTGGCGTTGGCTGGTAAAAGACAACGCATATTCGGGCAACCGTAAATGGAACCCAAAGACTTTAATACACAACCACCTGTGAGTGACATGTACACCATGGTACAAGGAAGCAAGATCATGGATTGGGTGTGAGTAACTACCAGGGTGAACACAATAAGCCTTATAGACTGAAGTGTCTCTGGAACCAAGGATAGACAAACCCAGGGGAAAAAGGAAAAAAGGAGTGGATACGCATGCAACCCAAGAATTTCTTCCAGAGAGGTATTAGGAAGCTTCCAGATCGGTAATATAATTTTCATCATTATAATATTGTAATAGCCTTTCTTATAAACAAATTCCTGTTTAAATGTTAATACTCCTCATATAAAATTGATCAGAAAAAAAATGAATATCCCGAGCATGAGAGAGAGAGAGAGAGAGATTTGTATCAATGAAATGGCGGTTTGCAAATTAAATAGGCCGACAGTGGAAAAACATAATACAACTATACCGCCCATGGTCTGGAGGAACAGCATGTGGATCTATGTCAGAATATAATAACGCAGAATCACCTAACTTGAACGGTGAAACGAGTTGAAGAGAAGCGAGCTATAATTCGGAACTCATTGGATAAATTGAGGTATTTCACCAGTCAGGACCTAGAAGAAATACAAAGAAACCAAACTATTTGGAAGACTTCTCCAATTAAAGTGTAAAGGGGAAGGCGTTAGAACGGTATATTAATTATGGTACAATATTGATCGTGGCCACATGATCCACGTACAGTATCATATCAGGCTGTATTTCATATTCAACCAACTATACGGTAATAGTTTCCCAAACAATTATCTTTATCCACTCCTAGCATGTCATACATACATTATTCAACTATTTTTGTGCAAGTAATGTTACCTATAACTATTTAGCTTGAGTTATCACTCTTTTTCAAACACTGTATAACCAATCACAAAATAGAATTTTCATTACTCCACACCTTGATAAAATCACGAACGTAAAATTAAAATATTGGACAATCAATCGATTGACAATGGAAATATATATACCTGTCAAAATTATATTATTTTATTTTTATTTTTATTCTTTATTATATTTTATTATTATAGGCTTTGAAATGTCACTATACTAATTCACAACTTTTATGAAAATTATATAAATTAAATAGCAGAAATTAAATTTACTAATCGTGGATAAAGAATAATATTCAGCTCACGGTAATCGCAGTAATCCACTTGGGTGATTACAGCATTCGTCTGCGGCTAGTGCTGCAAACTACATCGGAATGAGTTATTTCCTACATTACCGCTCGTGGAATACTATACTATTATTACTTTGAGCCATCCTCATATATATAGTCGGCACTAATGAAAAAGGACATTTATTTTAAATGTGAAAACTACACACCTCATTGATGCAATCAACGTATGCCAGGATATTTGAAACCCTGAAAGGGCTTCCGAAAATGCCCACAAAAACTATTAAGGCTATGATGCTGATATCGCCAACAGTTACGTATTTTCCAGTAGATTGCTTCATTCTTATTGACTCTGAACTTCCAGCTTGAAGGTCGTTTATTATTCCCATTAAAGTGAATGTGACTGTAAAAATAGGAAAATTTAAATATTAGTAACGTATCTTAGTGCAAATACATGATTATTAACGCTTAGCAATTCTTTGCCGCTCGTTTCATATTGGTGACAGTGATTTTGAATTGTTTGATATTTACCAGTGAGACTTCTTAATTGAAAATATAACCTTAAAAGCGACTGCTAGTTGTAGCAAAATTTGTGCACTACGTGACTTTTCTGCAGCTTGGTGTACGAACAAAGCAGAAACATAACCTCAAATGCTTTGATTTGTATACATTAAATGGCAACCACCTACGCTTAGCAATGCGCTAGTGTTTTCAGCTCCCTCAGTTCATATTTCTCAGATTTACTTATTGTTTAGTAAATGTTAAATAGAGTGAGAAGATAAGAACCGTTAACAACCAAACAATTTCTGTTTGTACACCAAGCCGCGATGTGATGTCAGTTCTACACAAACCTGACAAAGCGGCAAATGGTACCGAATATTAGACTTCACAGTCACGTGTGGTGGTACCTTCATTTACAGATACCCGGTATAAAAGCGCAGTACTTTTTCAAAAATAAATCCATGCAGTGCCGTTTCTCTTTGTAAATGTTACTACAAGAAGGAAAAATTTAAATATTCAAGTAAATGTAATGTTCATAAGTTATTGTAAGGCCGTAGTTGGAAATCGTACGGTGAAATCAAGAATATCATGGGTTAAACACATTACAAACTAAACGTCCTATCTCGGTCACATCACAAGAAACCAAGAAAACCAATTACTAAAACTAATGATAGAAGCGAAAATAGAAGGAAGACGCGGCCCAGGTCGAAGAAAATGTTCGTGGCTGAAGAACATAAGATACTAGACAGGCCTAAACGCATACATTAATCAGAACAGCACAAGACCGAGAAGAATTCGCCATATTGTTGCCAACCTTCATTAAATGGAGATGGTACCTAAACAAGAAAAAGAAATAATCAAGACAATTGAAGAGCCAACCCAGTAGTCAGTCCAATGGTTAGAGTGCAAAAAAACAACAAGTTAAGCATTTGTCTGGATCCAACGGATGTAAACAAAAACATACTCAGGAAACATTACCCACTTAAAACTGTTGAAGAGATAGCTGCAAAGGTAAGGGGTTGGAAGTATTACACTATCATAAATTGTAAGCGGGGGTTTTGGCAAATAAAAGTTAGTAAGAGACCACAAAAATATCAAGTGTTTGCCACACTATGGGGCAGGTATATGAACACCAGGTTACCTTTCGGATTGGCTTCAACACTAGAATTGTTTCAAAAAATCATGAATAGACTCTTACAGGGAATTCAGAACACAGAATGCTTCATGATGATATTCTGATTCCCGCAGATGCAAAGGAAAAGCTGAAAGATCACAAGAAAAATAATACCAAGAATACATGAGGCAGGTTTAAAGCTAAACATAGCAAAGTGTGTATTTAAGGCCGACAGTATTATATTTGTGGGTCATATTTTCTCATATGAAGGCTCGATAGTAGTCCCAAGCAAAGTGACAGCCATCCAAAATCTGAAAACTTCCACAAGCAGGACGAAACTCCAACGATTGTTGGGTATGATAACGTATTTCGACAAGTTCATACCAAATAGGTCGCAGCTGACAGATCTGTTAAGGAATGTATTACAAAAAAATACAGACGCAAGACGCCCTAGAAGAAATCAAAAAGACACGGAGGAACGTACCAGTATTCAAGTACTACGAAGTCAGCAAAAAAGTAACGTTGTCAGTGGATGTCAGTGGCAAGTGTATGGATGAAGTCCTCATGAGAGATGATTAGCCTACAGTCTATGCTAATAAAACAGCATCGGAAGCACCACAATAGTACCGACAGATAAAAAAGGAAGCGCTAGTAATCACGTGCAAGAAATTTCATGGACAAGAGCTGTGCTTATAGAAACTGACCATAAACCTCTAGACCTCATTAAAAAAATCAATTTAAAATGCACCGTCAAGGCTTCAACGAATTTGACCTGTACAATACTCACCTTGGGAACATCTGCTACGATCTTTCAGACGGAAGCCTATGCACATCTAACCTGTGTCGAAGAAAACTTAGGCCACTCCTATGAAAATAAAAACATCCATATTTACACCGATAGCCAAGCCGCACTGAAGGCCTTGGATAATCCCATAAAAAACCCCAAAGCTGGTACATGAGTGCTGGTCGTCCCTGCAGACCCTGGCGACCAACAACATTGTAACGCTACGCTGGGTACCAGACTATGCCGCTATAGCCGGGAATGAAGAGGCAGACACTTTGGCAAGGAAGGCCGAAATACCTCTCACCAGAGCACAACCTGCATTCGGAGATACCGTCAACTCCATAAGATCTGAGATTCATCAGAAAACACTCCCGTTACTAGCAAACTCATCCTTGTAGGCAAGTGAGGCAACTTATTAGGAGCCCTTCGCCCAAAGCAGTTAAAGAACTGCTAAATCTGAACAGAGACTACCTCAGGATGGTGACCAGCCTTCTAACAGGCTGTGCCCTGAACAAACAATTAACCACTATCGGCGTTTGAAACAACACCCTCTGTCGTAGATGCGCAGAGGAGGAAGAAACCTCTTACCACGTGCTGTGTGATTGCCCAACCTGGGCGGCACTCAGGCACCTGGGGCTCGGATTCCCGAACCCTAACGAAATACACGAATTGCTTATAAAAAGTATCCTACAACCCGGCTGTTTGGTCGCTGAGACCACGACGGGAAGGTACAATGGGCATTACTGCCTGTATTGGATCCCTCGGGCCACTGTGAACTAACAATAACAATACTCACCGATAATCAAGCATAAAAGGGGCATTTAAATATTTGTGGCTATAATCTAAATATACGCGATGTTAAAGGTGATATGTTTAACAGGTCCGTGTGAGAACACTAAGCCTCGGAGACAAATTTTGTTCTGAAGTTTTTTTGTTCAGAAAGCATAGGAGAACACGGCTACCAGAAGCTTTAGTGGTAATTCTGGGACACCCTGTATATAGGGTGAATAAAAAGTAAGGAGCATCGATGCTACAGGCTTAAATAATAACTTTACGAAAAAAAGTTTCTAAAAAAAGTTTCCTATCAAGTTATTTGCTACAATTTGTAACGGTATTTTCGCCTAGGTTGTCCGCAACCCATTTCACACTGGGTTCAGGAGTGCTCTAATTTGCGTTTTCCCTCTCTTTCTCGGCATATAGGAACTGCGCGTGATTGACTTTTGAGTAAACAGGATTTCCGGTCGGACATCTTGGCGTCTGACAGAAGTGAACGAATCGTTGCATAGATTTTCTCGCTAAAGTGTATTCCACTTTGAGTTCATCTCGATTTTCTGAGTAAATCTAAAGTTATAACGTGATCCTTAGTAGATTGTTGGATTTACGTTATTGACATTTACGTCGCTTTGATCAACGTTTCGATTCTAGTGTAATTTTTGTCGAGTCAATCGAAGTTACCGATTGGTGAGTTTTATCCTTTGTTTAAAGTTTGGCTGGCCTAACATTTTCCTAATATTCGAATTTAGACAATTTGGGGAAGGCGAGATTTCGCCGAAGTTTTCTGCACTTTCAATGGTTGTATCGGCTGCGTGCGAGAAATAGCATTCGAATTCAAACCAGCTAGCCTGCGAGCGAACACAGCTGCCGAACACGAGGCCGTTCTAGAACGTTCCGCCAGACCAAACAGGGAAGTGCTAATTATTTTAATTTTGATGATTTTGGAGTCGTTGTAATTACTCCTTGTTTATGTGTGAGAATTTAACTGGGTTGTAAATGCATAGGGTGTTTTGAATTATTTTATTGGCTTAATACATTGTTATTTTAGCGTGTATAAGTATTAGCGTACATAATCACGGGAGTTTCACTTGATATACAGTGTAAGTCAACCTGAGCGGTAATAGTGCGTTTTATTCGGGTTTTACGGCGATTTTGATTTCTTATCTGCGCTGTAGATCTTGGAAGGTCTTTCATGTCCAGGGTGTATGACGCGGCTTGAGGGCGCTTGTTGGGGAAAGAAAAACGCAGTATTTTTACTTTAGCTCAAAGATATTAATTATTGATTCTATATTGAGTGAAGGTTGCGTTAACGCGGCGCCTCTCTCCCACGAGGATTGATCACTATGGGAGAGTAGATCAACAACCCCCCTTATGGGGGAGGCCGATGCCCAACAATGGGATACTGTGGGCTAATAAAAAAAATATATTGGGTGAATGCGTGCTGGTAATTGTGTACCGATACAGGAATCAAATACACAAATACTTTATTGTTGTTAATTTGGGGATTACGAACCAGTAATTTGTGTTTATGCTGATATTAAATATTGTTGCTGCAGTTGGACTTATTATTTATTGTTTCCTATCATTGTATTCTTTTAGTAACAAATTAAGTAAGTAATAAACTGTGGGTCCGACTAACCAATCGACATCTGAGTTAATGGTAGTGTTTATTTTTTACAAGTCGGTGGCGCCCTTTCAGGTAATTAACGTAAAGTTAATTAGTATATTTATTCAAGCAAAGCAGAGAACCGCCCATCTTCGATTGAGGTTCCGGGAGGCTATCATTAACCAATTATTTACTTACTTAGTGTGTAGAAATTTCCCTTGGAAATCATTGTCAGGCGTCACAAATTTGGCAAAAGAAAATAAACCGTAAGTCTCGTACGTCCACTGCGCCAACCATAGACTTCACCTTGTTATTATCGATGCTATCGACAGTGGAGAATCCATTACACCGTTTTTTGAGCAGTGTTCTCCGTTATACTGCTTTATGAGTCGCGGAAAAGTAAATGCTTTGTACCAAGGGCGAAAAGTTATTCGGTTACTACGAAGACAGTTGAAAGTAACTAAAATAATTTTTGAAAATTATCAGGAGATTTTAAAGGTCCTCGAATATGTTTCTAAGAGATCACGTGATTTTGACGGTGAGGATATTGTTCAAAGTGAAGAGCTTTTGAAAATTCTGAAAAACAACATTTCCGATTTATACTAGTAATCATGAAAAGTATTCTAGAATGTTTAGAACCAGCAGGTAAAATTCTACAGTCTCGAGAAGTTGGTATGACAGACTGTGTCTCAATAATAAATGCAACTGTGAAAACTATAAACAATAATAGAAACGACGATGTTTTTAAAGACATGATAGAAAAATCACGACAATTGCTGACAGAAAGCGACGATAGCGAAGAGTTTGAACAGCAAACTACGTCGAAAAGGAAACGGAAAGAGAACACGCTCCTAATAGACTTCCTTGTCACTGAAAAAACAGGTTTTCACTTCAATTCTGAATTACCATAGCGGTTATTTTATTCGATAATTAATATAGTTCTTGAAGAAATTAACCGTCGCTTCAGTAACAATGAAATTTTATTACAAGAAGTAGTGGATGCTGACAAACTCGATTTTGACAATCTGTTCCATCCAGAGAAGAATTGCAAATTGTAAAAAATTATTTAAAAAGATGGAGCAGCCAGATTATTTTAAAGAAATTTTCAAACAACAGGTTGCATATAAGGATATTTACAAATTATTGGCAACTGTAAAACCATTTCCTTGCAGTATGGCTATCTGCTAATCCACATTTTCAGTTCTAACGCACATCGACAGTCCAAGAAGACGTTCAATGTGCCATGGTCGACAAGCAGATTTAATATTCTTGGCCTTCGAAAAAGATCAAATGAATAACATAAATTCTGATAAATTTCTACATTATTTTAATAATGGCCACAATAGAAAATTGCAATTATTTTAATTTAACTCGGTGCGTGCATAAATGCAACACTGTATTAATATAATAAGTATGTATAGCTTCACTGATTTAACCTTGCTTGTGAGTGAACATTGCGCATTACCACCACTACCACGAAATTGGTGGGTGAGGCCTGGAGCTCATTTGCATCGTGTACTTGTAGCAGTCAACATCGGTGTACACTCTCGTGAAAAGTGCGTGCAATGGAGTTTCAATGTAAAATTAAGACAGGGAAGACGCACGCGCGTTTCTTTTACTGAGTGTACTGCATGCTAACTATCCATATATATATTGTATTCCTCTCTGTTCCTCCTAGTCAGTGTTGGGTAAGATACTTTTTTTTTGTATCTAGATCCAGATACAGGTACGTCTAAAAAGTGTATCTAGTTACAGATACAAGATACATTTTACTACGTGTTTCTAGATACAGATACAAGATACTTTAAAATGTATTTAGATCCTTCTCAGATACAAATTAGATACCTACTTTAAAAAATTACACTTCCAGAAATGGAACCGCGCATAAACCATGATAATATTATTTAAAAAAAAAATCTGACGGTATTTAGGGTTGTTAACAAATCGATAATAATAATAAGACACAAAATAATTACTAGAGAACATTTTATTGGGATAGCCATCCAGTATCGCTGGCACTTCCAAAAAAGCACTTTCGTTATCATTCATTCTTCTAATTGTAGCACAAGAATTGATTCTGTACTTGTCCACTACTTTTATTTATACTGAGAAAACTTCAAGTTTTGTCAAGACTTTAGATAAGCCTACCGCTCGGTTATTACTTATGAGATTTACTTGGAAATTCCCAATATCGAAAACAGCAAGGGCGGTTATTGTAATTTGTATAGCCACAATAGGTAAATGTATACTTAAAATCTTAAGCTTCTTACAGTTCTTATCTCCTCAAAATGGGGATGTTTGAATGCTTATTACCATTACCTATCTTAAGACGTATTTGGGGTTTTCTGCTAAAAGTAAACCCTAAAATTTAAATGTCCAAAAATGTGCTAAATTTTAAATTGAAGAAATGTTTTAATAAAATTCGAAAACTACATAAAATAAATTATAATTCTTGAATGTATCTAGGATCTTTTATTGTTTAATGAAAAAGATACCGCTTAATAGGATCTAGATACAGATACAAGATACAATTTTATAAACGTATCTAGATACAGATACTAGATACTTGAATAGTATCTAGATCCAGTATCTAGATACATGTATCTAGATACTACCCAACACTGCTCCTAGTGCCCACTCTTTCTCGCGCCGCGCGGCTCCCACCAGCAAGGTTAAATCAGTGAAGCTGTATGTGTATGCAGATATGCCCATAATCTCATGTTTCCTTTTTTACCTTGTAAATTTTAATGTACTATTTACGTTAATTGTCGATTTTGTTTTATGAGTTGTAGTATTGTTTTTAAAACGTAAAACACGATTAAAACTTTTATTTTTATAATAAAGTATTATTCTGATCCAACAACCAACAGATCTTTTCATTATAGTTACCTATACAGAGACCAATAAGTAATTTAAATATTTACAAAAATTTGTCTCCCCAAATATTTCCACTACTCCTCCGACATTCACCATTGGCTGAGGGCCTAAACCTGATAAATTAAAATAAATAAATTTGGAAAGCACCTACTGTAATAACATGTAAGTACATCTTCCCTGAATAAGTCTTACTGACTATATTCCTGTGTTCATTTATAGTATTATAACACTGCATAGACACAAGGTTAGTTAGTTTATAACACAAGTAACTTTTAGTATTGTTTTATATTATTATTATTGGCACATGAAACATTTTACAAATATTACTGCACAAAACAATATATTTAATAGAAAAACATGCCAATCATGTTAAAAGACTCTGAATGCTCATACCTATTAATAATTATTCTATTATTTATATAATATATACTTGACAATCAGACAATCATAAATTTGGCATTAAAATGGTTTCTTTGTTTCCTATATGACTTTTCATATGTTTTTGCAAGCTAATTTTCTGTGCACATTCATAGCCACATATATTGCACTCGAAGGGTTTCTCTCCTGTATGATTGCTCATATGCCTTCGCAAGTTAGTTTTGCGTACACTTTCATACTCACATATATCACATTTGAATGTTTTCTCTCCTGTATGAGTTCTCATGTGTCTTTGTAAGCGAATCTTCTGGGCACTTCCATAGTCACATATATTACATTTGAATGGTTTTTCTCGTGTATGAGTGACTAAATGCTTCTGCAAGCTATGCTTTTGCGCACTTTCGTAGTCACATTCATTGCACTTGAAGGGTTTCTCTCCTGTATGAGTGCTCATATGCCTTTGTAAGTTATTCCTGCGTAAACTTTCATAATCACATATATCGCATTTAAAGGGTTTCTCTCCTGTATGAGTGCTCATATGTATTTGCAAGCTATTCTTGTGTGCAGTTTCATAGTCACATATATCGCACTTAAAGGGTTTCGCTCCTGTATGAATGCTCATATGCATTTGCAAGCTATTTTTGTGCGCAGTTCCATAATCACACATATCACACTTGAAAGGTTTCTCTCCTGTATGAGTGCTCATATGTCTTTGCAAGTTATTCTTGCGTGCACTTTCATAGTCACATATATCGCATTTAAAGGGTTTCTCTCCTGTATGAATGCTCATATGCATTAGCAAGCTATTTTTGTGCGCACTTCCATAATCACATATTTCACACTTGAAGGGTTTCTCTCCTGTATGATGACTCATATGCGTTTGTAAGTTATTCTTGTGCGCACTTTCATAGTTACATATATTGCACTTGAATGGTTTCTCTCCTGTATGGGTGTTCATATGTTTTTGCAAGCTATTCTTGCGTGCAGTTTCATAGTTACATATATCACACTTGAAGGGTTTCTCTGCTGTATGAATGCTCATATGCATTTGCAAGCTATTTTTGTGCGCACTTTCATAATTACATATATCGCACTTGAAGGGCTTCTCTCCTGTATGAGTGCTCATATGCCTGCGCAAGCTAATCTTGTGTGCACCTTCATATGCACATATTACACACTTGAAGGGTTTCTCTCCTGTATGAGTACTCATATGCGTTTGTAAGTTATTCTTGTGTGCACTTTCATAGTCACATATATTGCACTTAAAGGGTTTCTCTCCTCTATGGGTGTTCATATGCTTTCGCAAGCTATTCTTGCTTGCACTTTCATACTGACATACAATGCACTTGAATGGTTTTTCTCCTGTGTGAGTGCTCATATGTTTTTTCAAGCTATTCTTTTGTGCACTTTTATAGTCACACATATTGCACTTGAAGGGTTTATCTCCTGTATGAGTGTTCATATGTCGTTGCAAGTTATTCTTATATGCACTTCCATAGTCGCATACATTGCATTTATATATCTTTTCCTTAGTATGAGTTTTAACACTTTCATGCATGGTGTACTTCAGTGTAGGCTCTATTAATATATTATCTTCATTGTAACTACAGATTTCATTTTTATATCTAATTCTTCATGTAATGATTCCAGTTTAATAAACCCATCATTATGGTATTTAGCAACATGCATTAAATCAGACGCTTCTGAAGGGAATTCTGATGTTTGAATCTCTTCTTGTTTTACTGTAACATAAGAACATGTTTATATGTGGGTTACCTAATGTTTTAAAGTAACTAAAGGAGCACATGCTCATTTTAAATAACTAAATAAGGTTTTCCTGGTTTTAAATAAGTAACAATTAAGACAATACAGTTTTACCGCACATCACTAAACTACTAATAGCTGGTCAATTTTAATGGAAGCTTTTATAACATTAAAGTTACTACAAATTACATTGGCATGCATCGTAAAAGTGCTGAAACTTTGAAAGAAAATCCTCTTTTATTATTATTTAGTAGCTTTCACTATTTATCTTAGAACTAATTTTTGATGTATAATGTAAATTTACCGTTAGTTTCCAACTCAAGCAGAGATAATTCTTCGATGATTTTGGGTCGATGCCCGATATCACATGTAGAATCTGAAAAATTTGGTACTGAAGGCACACTGGTAACGTCAGGTTTGACATCTTTATTCATATCAGATAAGGTATCCATGTTGATATTCACACGTTTTTCTGTATTAAATAATTGTTCTTCTTTGTTATCCGCCCATTTATAATCCTAAGGCAATAGACAGGTGAGTACACAATTCAAAGGTACGAAAATGTAATTGTATAAAGTAAATATGCGAATATCACTTACCTTTGTAAACAAGCATAACAGTAGAAATTGTTATAAGTGCAATCAAATAGTTATTTAACAAGTTATCTAGAACAATTCTGAGGTTCAT
This sequence comes from Limonius californicus, assembly GCA_014611495.1. Taxonomy (NCBI): domain Eukaryota; kingdom Metazoa; phylum Arthropoda; class Insecta; order Coleoptera; family Elateridae; genus Limonius; species Limonius californicus. Next base: position 34,221 of record JABXWE010000436.1, on the reverse strand, counting down.
CAACATATTCTTTCAGGTTAAGTAATTTGGGAAATGATTCTGTCATTTGAACTACTTTCGATTTTTATACAGGATGAATCAAAGAATAGTGTTTGAACCATTGATGCTAACGCGATTTCAACATAATTAGAATAGCTCACAGAACAAATAAAGTGAAATTAAAATCGCTCTCCCTTTAATCTTATTTCAATTCGTTTGCTATTTCTTTGTTTTGATTGAGCAACATCTAAAACGCGGTTTTCCAACCATCTCTATGCACTTAGACCATATTTGGCTCATTGTACACCCTAAATATGAATTGGTTGATAAACCTTGATGAGTTTCACATAAGTTCGTTCAAGATCATTAAAAGATCAAGCTCCACAAGCTGCATTAAGGGTGTTTTTGCTTTACATCTAAAACTAGCAGTATTTCATTTAGTAAATAGAAAATTGTGTTTAGAACAACTAATGAAAAAATTTGAAAGGTTGCACGTTATACTTACCATACCGATAAATGTAGATACTTTGTAGTATAATAAGGTTTGTTTAAACTTATTATTCTGGATCATAACATGTGTGGCTCAGTGTGGAGTTAAGTAGTGATGAAGATTATCAAAGAAAACGAAAGAAAACATGCTATAAATCCTTTTGTTCAACAGTTGCTTGATTGATTATTGATTTGAAAGAGCGAGATCTAGGACGCGGTTTTCCAAGCATCTCTATGCACTTAGGCCATATGGTCCATTGTACACCCTAACCAAGAATTTTGCCTATCTGGGGTAATTCCAACTCCAGTAGTGATTTTTAACGTGTCACACATCGCAGTGGCACGGGACCTACGGCTTTACTTCTTATCCAACAGAAGGCGCATTTTCAGATTTTTCCCGGCTAGAAAAATCTCGCCGACCTCAGCCAGGTTCGATCCCGAGTCCTTCGGATCTAAAGGCAAATACGCTAACCACTATACCACCGAGGCCGGCTGAACTGGTGCTTACTAACACAATATATCTCAAATATTTTTTAATACCTTTACAATTTACACACTTATGAAACCACACTTGCGTCAGTTCAAATATTTCAAGCAGAAGGAATAAATGGGATCAACATATGAGGGAAAATAGACTGGTCAAGATAGTGAGAGGAAATTACCCACAGGCAAAAGAGAGGTAGGCAGGTTCGCCCAACGATGGCAAGATAGCGTAACACAGAGGTAGCCAAAAATGCCTAAAATAAGGTAATTAAACCTTTAATCTCTCTAAAAGTTTACGAATTCTTCCTCTTCATTTTCTGCCTTCTGAAAACATAGTTTTATCAGTGGCGGCTCGTGTGATAATACAGTGGTAATGACACTGCTGTTGTTCATTGGCCGGACATTCTAAATGCCCGGGGGGGGGATGATTTTGAAGTTCAAAGTTATTGTTAAATATACAATCTAGTATCTCATTCATTCTGTGTTGTGTTAGAGGTACATACCTTTAAATGCAAACAATTTGCTAAAATGGTCTTTTAAATCCTTGTCGAAATTGGGAACTAAAATCTATCTTCTTCTTAAGGTCCCTTCCCCTATTATCGAGTGTAGGAAACAATTTCGGTGAATCATTGTCGATTTTGTGCAGATTGGGACTGGGAATGGGCATCCAAGCCCGTGCAGTCTCTAACATTATTTAACCACCTCTGCTTTTTCCGGTCAATACCGCGCCTACCTCCGATTTTTCCCTTCATTATCAGTCTTAGGAGCTCATATTTCCTAAAGTACATTATATGACCTAGGCAGGCAGTCTTTCTTTGCTTGATGGGTAACAGCAGTTCTCTTTCTTGGTGTGATCTTAATATTTCGCAATTGGTTACGCATGCAGCCCAAGGAACCTTGAGGGTCCTATGTAAAATCCACATCTCTGGTGCTTCAAGTTTATTCATCGTATTTATTTTCAGTGTCCAAGACGCACTACCGTGTAATACTATCTAATATATATATGGTTCTGTAGATTCTAATTTTGGTGTTATTTCTTAGCTTCTTTTTTCCTATTATTGTATTATTGATTTGATAGTAAACGTTATTCGCTTCTTGTATGCTATTCTGTATTTCTCTGTCTATAATCATTGTGAAAATGGTTCCTAAACTAGTTGTTTATTGCTTCTATTGTTTATTCTTTTATTTGAGAAACAACCTAAAAACATAAACAGGGAGGATGGTTTTAAACTCAGTAAAGCTTGGACTCCAGTAGTTTATCCTCTAAGGACTCTTAAGCATCATCGTTCTCACGATCAGGCTCCACCGGATCCGTCTTTGCCTAACGGTGACAGCCAACCAGAACTCCGTCGTTCTGCCCGACTGGCTCAAAGAGGTTTAAATACCTCTGCTTCCCGGATTTAAATTCAGTGTTCTATTTACTGTGAAGATGCAACCTGCAATGTCTTGCGAAACGTTAGTTTGTATTAGTTTATTTGTTCTGTGAACTGTTCTGTGTTGAAATCGCCTTAGCATCAATGGTTGGTACATTATTCTTTGATTCGTCTTGTATACAAATCGAAAGTAGTTCAAATGAGAGAATCTCTTTCTCTTCCCAAATTGCTTAACCTAAAAGAATATGTTGACAACCCTCAGAATTGTTCTAGATAACAAAGTGTTGTTAAAAAGCTATTTGATTACACTAATATCAATTTCTACTGTTATGCTTGTTTACAATAAAGGTAAGTGATATTCGCATATTTACTTTATACAATTACATTTTGGTACCTTTGAATTGTTTACTCACCTATCTATTGCCTTAGGATTATAAATGGGCAGACAACAAAGAAGAACAATTATTTAATACAGAAAAACGTGTGCATATCAACATGGATACCTTATTTGATCTGAATAAAGAAGTCAAGCCCAATGTTACCAGTGTGACTTCGCTACCAAATTTTTCCGATTCTACATGTGATATAAGGCATCAACCCAAAATCATCGAAGAATTATGTCTGCTTGAGTTGAAAACTAACGGTAAATTTGCATTATACACCAAAAATCAGTTCTAAGTTAAATAGTGCAAGTAAGTAAACGATAATAATAGAGGGTTTCCTTACAAAGTTTCGGTATTTTTACAATGCATTCCAATGTAATTTGTAGTAACTTTAATATTATAAAAGCTTCCATTAAAATGGACCAACTATTAGTAGTTTAATGATGTGCGGTAGAACTTTATTGTCTTAATTGATACTTATCTAAAACCAGGAAAATTTGGGAGTTTATTTAAAATGACTATGTGCTGGTTTAGTTGCTTATAAAACATTAAGTAACCCACATATAAACATGTTCTTATGTTACAGTAAAACAAGAAGAGATTCAAACATCAGAATTCCCTTCACAAGCATCTGATTTAATGCATGATGCTAAATACCATAATGATTGGTCTATTAAATTGGAATCATTACATGAAGAATTAGATATAAAAACTGAAATCTGTAGTCACAATGAAGATCATATATTAATAGAGCCTACATTGAAGTACATCATGCATGAAAGTGTTAAAACTAATACTAGGGAAAAGATATATAAATGCAATGTATGCGACTATGGAAGTGCGTATAAGAATAACTTGCAACGACATATGAGCACTCATACAGGAGAGAAACCCTTCAAGTGCAATATGTGTGACTATAAAAGTGCACAAAAGAATAGCTTAAAAAAACATATGAGCACTCATACAGGAGAGAAACCATTCAAATGTAATATATGTCATTATGAAAGTGCACGCAAGAATAGCTTGCGAAAACATATGAACACCCATACAGGAGAGAAACCCTTTAAGTGCAATATGTGTGACTATGAAAGTGCACACAAGAATAACTTACAAACTCATATGAGTACTCATACAGGAGAGAAACCCTTCAAGTGTGAAATATGTGTTTATGAATGTGCACACAAGAATAGCCTGCGAAGGCATATGAGCACTCATACAGGAGAGAAACCCTTCAAGTGTGATATATGTGATTATGGAAGTGCGCACAAAAATAGCTTGCAAATGCATATGAGCATTCATACAGGAGAGAAACCCTTCAAGTGCGATATATGTGACTACGAAACTGCACACAAGAATAGCTTGCAAATACATATGACCACTCATACAGGAGAGAAACCCTATAAATGCGATATATGTGACTATGAAAGTGCACGCAAGAATAACTTGCGAAGGCATATGAGCACTCATACAGGAGAAAAACCCTTCAAGTGCAATGAATGTGACTACGAAAGTGCACAAAAGAATAGCTTGCAAAAGCATTTAATCACTCATACAGGAGAAAAACCATTCAAATGTAATATATGCGACTATGGAAGTGCACAGAAGATTCGCTTGCAAAAACATATGAGAATTCATACAGGAGAGAAAACATTCAAATGTGATGTATGTGACTATGATAGTGCACGCAAGACTAACTTGCGAAGGCATATGAGCAATCATACGGGAGAGAAACCCTTCAAGTGCAATATGTGTAACTACGAAAGTGTACAAAAGAAAAGCTTGCAAAAACATTTAATCACTCATACAGGAGAGAAACTATTCAAATGTAATATATGTGACTATAAAAGTGCACAGAAGATTAGCTTGCAAAGGCATATAAGAACTCATACAAGAAAGAAAGATACCATTTTAATGCAAAATTTATGATTGTCTGATTGTCAAGTATATATTGTATAAATAATAGAATAATTATTAATAGGTATGAGCATTCGGAGTCTTTTAACATGTTAATCGGCATGTTTTTCTATTAAATATATTGTTTTATGCACTAATATTTGTAAAATTTTTCATGTGCCAATAATAATACTGTAGAACAATCCTAAAAGTTACTTGTGGTATAAACTAATTAACCTTGTGTCTATGCAGTTTTATAATACTATAAATGAACTCAGGAATACAGTCAGTAAGACGTATTCCGGGGAGATGTACTTACATGTGATTACAGTAGCTGCTTTCTAAATTTATTTATTTTAATTGATCAGGTTCAGGCCCGTAGCCAACGGTGACTGTTGGGGGAGGCAGTGGGAATATTTTTGGGAGGCAAATTTTTGTCTAATATTTAAATTGCTTATTGGTCTCTATATAGGGTAACTATAATGAAAATATCTGTTGGTTGTTGGATCAGGATAATACTTTATTATAAAAATAAAAGTTTTAATCGTGTTTTACGTTTTAAAAACAATACTACAACACATAAAACAAAATCGACAATTAACGTAAATAGTACATTAAGATTTACAAGGTAAAAAAGGTAACATGAGCATACCTGCATACACATACAGCTTCACTGATTTAACCTTGCTGGTGGAAGCCGCGCGGCGCGAGAAAGAGTGGGCACTAGGAGGAACAGAGAGGAATACAATGTATATGGATAGTTAGCATGCGGTACACTTAGTAAAAGAAACTCGCGTACGTCTTCTCTGCTTTAATTTTAGATTGAAACTCCTTTGTACGCACTTTCCACTAGAGTGTACACCGATGTGGACTGCTGCAAACACACGATGCAAATGAACTCCAGGTCTCCCCCACCAATTTCGTGGCAGTGGTGGTAATGCGCAATGTTTACTCACAAGCAAGGTTATATCACTGAAGCTCTACATACTTATTATATTAATGCAGTGTTGCATTTATACACACACAGAGCTAGAAGATAGATTTTAGTTCGCGATTTCGACAAGGATTTGAAAGATCATTTTAGCAAATTGTTTGCATTTAGAGGTACCTCTAAAATAGCACAGAATGAGATACTAGATTGTATATTTAACAATAACTTTGAACTTCAAAATCATTTCCCGGAAACCCTCTCGCATCTAGATCGCCGGCCAATGAACAGCAGCCGTGTCATTACCGCTGTATTATCACACGAGCCGCCACTGCTAAAACTATGTTTTCAGAAATCAGAAGATGAAGAGGAAGAATTCGTAAACTTTTAGGTTTAATTACTTTATTTTAGGCTTTTTTGGCAATTGTTACTATCTCTGTGTTACGCTATCTTTCCATCGTTTGATGAGCCTGCCTACCTCTCTTTTGCCTGTGTGTGATTTACCTCTCACTTTCTTGACCAGTCTATTTTCCCTCATTTTTGTTGTATGTTAATCCCATTTATTCCTTCTGTTTGAAATATTTGAACTGGTGCAAGTATGGTTTTATAAGTGTGTAAATTGCAAAGTTATAAAAAAATATTTGAGATAAATTGTTTTAGGAAGCAATAGTTCTACAAAAGAATTTATAACATGTTTATCTTTCTCCTACACATGCTTTAGCAAGATACTTAGCCACTAAGCTTCGCTCACTTAGTGCTAACCCAGAATCGTACATAAGGGATTCCTGTGACTTTGTCAACAAAATCAAAAGTTTATGGCTTAGTGAAGGAGATATTCTAGCCAGTTTCGACGTTGTCTCCCTTTTCACAAAAGTACCGGTATGGCGTGTTAGAGATTCTAAGAGATAAACTACCTACAGATCTAAACCAATTAGTCGAAATATGTATGAAAAACACCTTTTTTTTTTTAGTTGGTATGGCAATTTGTATGAAGAGGTTGAAGGAGCGGCTATGGGTTCACCGCTATCACCTGTTATTGCAAACATATACATGGAAGACTTTGAAACCAAAGCTTTGGCAGCAGCTGATCTTAAACCTAAATCGTGGTTAAGATATGTAGACGAAATGTTCGTCATTTGGTCTCACGGACGCCAAACACTAGAAGAATTTCTAGTACACCTGAACTCAATTCATAATAATATCCAATTCGCAATGGAAGTAGAGGAAACTGGTAGTATTCCATTCTTAGACGTACATGTTACACGTTAACCAGATGGTAGCTTGGAGCATGCAGTTTACAGAAAGAAAACACATACACACAGGTATTTAAATGCAAACTCGCATCATCATCCGATGCAGAAAGCAACTGTGCTAAAAACTCTAACAACCAGGGCAGTCCGAATCGCAGATACAGAACACCTACAAGAAAAAAAGTGATCTCTTGATGTCGTTCCAACAAAATGGTTACACAGAAATTCAGAGAGCCATCCGCAATGCGGAACAGCTCAAGACTAAGGAGGAACTGGCACCTCCGGAAGGCTTAGTTTTCTACTTTACAGTAAAGGCACTACTGATAAGATTGGGCATGCTCTTAAAAGGTAAAGCATGAAGACAGTCTTTAGGACTAATGAAACTTTGGGAAACGGTTTCAGATCCGCAAAGGATCATATATCAAATTTAAAATCAGCCGGGATCTGCAACATCCCTTGCTCTTGTGGCTCAAACTACATCGGGCAAACTGGTCGTTCCATTGAGTTAAGAATGCTTGGGTACTAGGCAGAGTACCTCATTACTTCCCTCGTAACATATGTGAAGCAACTGAAATTGAGAAGCAACCTAACAACATAAACAGGGAGGGTGGTTTTAAATTCAGTAAAGCTTGGACTCCAGTAGTTTATCCTCCTAGGACTCCTAAGCGTGATCGTGAGATCGGATCCGTCTTTGTCCAAATCAAATACATTAAGATCAAATCCTTGTCCGCCCTAAAGTTTAAATAATCTAAGCACACGGCCCTGTTTAGGCAGGCAGGGTCTACGAACCAATATTGCTCAAACTTCTAGAGCAAATGCTTGTAACGGCAGACAAGCTACAGGTCGTGGCCTTACCTGATAATGCTGGGTGTAGTTCCCAAATGACGACGCGGTTTAAGCCGAAAGTAAATTGTAATACGGTTCAAGAAACCGCGAAAGGTTCAAAGAATATGTTTTTCTTTTGTTTTCTTTGATAATCTACATCACTACTTAACTTCACAGTGAGCCACACTTGTTATGGTCTAGAATAATAAGTTTAAACAAACCTTATTATACTACAAAGTATCTACATTTATCGGTATGGTAAGTATAACGTGCAACCTTTCAAATTTTTTCATTAGTTGTTCTAAACACAATTTTCTATTTACTAAATGAAATACTGCTAGTTTTAGATGTAAAGCAAAAACACCGTTAAGGGAGCTTGTGGAACTGGATTTATTGAAGATCTTGAACGAACTTATGTGGAACTCGTCAAGGTTTATCAACCAATTCATAGTTAGGGTGTACAATGAGCCAAATATGGCCTAAGTGCGTATAGATGCTTGGAAAACCGCGTCCTAGACGTCGCTCAATCAAAACTAACAAATAGTAAATAAATTGAGGTAAGATTAAAGTGAGAACGATTTTAATTTCACTTTATTTGTTTTGTGAACTCTTCTGTGTTGAAATCGCTTTAGCTTCAATGGTTGGTACATTATTCTTTGATTCATCCTGTATAAAAATCTAAAGTAGTTCAAATGAAAAAATCACTTCCCAAATTACTTAACCTGAAAGAATAGGTTGACAAACATCAGAATTGTTCTAGATAACAAAGTGTTAAAAAACTATTTGATTACACTAATAACAATTTCTGCTGTTGTGCTTGTTTGCAATAATGGTAAGTGATATTCGTATATTTACTCTATACAATTACATTTTCCTACCTTTGATTGTTTACCAACCTATCTATGGCCTTAGGATTATAAATGGGCAGATAACAAAGAACAATTATTTAATACAGAAAATCGTGTGCATATCAACATGGATACCTTATCTGATATGAATGAAGATGTCAAACCCGATGTTACCAGTGCGACTTCGCTACCAAATTTTTCATATTCTACATGTGATATCGGGCATCGACCCAAAATCAGCGAAGAATTATCTCTGCTTGAGTTGGAAACTAACGGTAAATTTGCATTATATCAAAAATCAGTTTTAAGTTAAATAATGCAAGCAATTAAATGAAAATAAAAGAGGATTTTCTTTAAAATTTCAGCATTTTTATAATGCATTCTAATGTAATTTGTAGTAACTGTAATATTATAAAAGCTTCCATTAAAATTGACCAGCTATTAGTAGTTTAATGATGTGCGGTAACACTCTATTGTCTTAATTGTTACTTAGTTAAAACCAGGAAAATCGGGGAGTTATTTAAAATAATCATGTGCTCATTTAGTTCCTTTAACTTTAAAACATTAAGTAACCCACACATAAACATGTACTTATGTTACAGTAAAACATGAAGAGATTCAAACATCAGAATTGCCTTCAGAAGCTTCTGATTTAATGCATCATGCTAAATACCATAATGATTGGTCTATTAAAATAGAATCATTACACGAAGAAATGGATATAAAAACTGAAATCTGTAGTTACAATGAAGATCATATATTAATAGAGCCTACATTGATGTGCATCAAGCATGAAAGTGTTAATACTCATACTAGGGAAAAGCTATATAAATGCAATGTATGCGATTACGGAAGTTCTTATAAGACTAACTTGCAAAGACATATGAGCACTCATACAGGAGAGAAACCCTTCACGTGCGATATGTGTGACTATAAAAGTGCACAAAAGGATAGCCTGAAAAAACATATGAGCATTCATACAGGAGAGAAACCATTCAAGTGCAATATATGTCGCTATGAAAGTGCACGCAAGAATAGCTTGCTAAAACATATGAACACCCATTCAGGAGAGAAACCATTCAAGTGCAATATATGTAACTATGAAAGTGCGCACAAGAATAACTTACAAACGCATATGAGTACTCATACAGGAGAGAAACCCTTCAAGTGTGAAATGTGTGATTATGGAAGTGCGCTCAAAAATAGCTTGCAAATGCATATGAGCGTTCATACAGGAGAGAAACCCTTTAAATGCGATATATGTGACTATGAAAGTGTGCGCAAGAATAACTTGCAAAGGCACATGAGCACTCATACAGGAGAGAAACCCTTCAAGTGCGATATATGTGATTATGGAAGTGCGCACAAAACTAGCTTGCAAATGCATATGAGCATTCATACAGGAGAGAAACTCTTCAAGTGCAATATATGTGACTATGAAACTACACACAAGAATAGCTTGCAAATACATATGAGCACTCATACAGGAGAGAAACCCTTTAAATGCGATATATGTGACTATCAAAGTGTACGCAAGAATAACTTGCAAAGGCATACGAGCACTCATACAGGAGAAAAACCGTTTAAGTGTAATATATGTGACTATGGAACTGCACACAAGAATGCCTTGCTAAGGCATATACGCAATCATACAGAAGAAAAACCTTTTAAGTGTAATATATGTGACTATGGAAGTGCCCAGAAGATTCGCTTGCAAAGACATATGAGAACTCATACGGGAGAGAAAATATTCAAATGTGATATATGTGACTATGAAAGTGTACGCAAGACTAATTTGCAAAGGCATATGAGCAAACATACAGGAGAGAAACCCTTCAAATGTAATATATGTGACTATGAAAGTGCACAGAAAATTAGCTTGCAAAAACATATGAAAAGTCATATAGGAAAGAAAGAAACCATTTTAATGCAAAATTTATGATTGTCTGATTGTCTAGTAGGTATATATTGTATAAATAATAGAATAAGTATTAACAAGTATGAGCATTCAGAGTCTTTTAACATGTTGATTGGCATGTTTTTCTATTAAATATGGTTTTTTATGCAGTAATATTTGTAAAAGTTTTCATGTGACAATAATAATACTGTAAAACAATCCTAAAAGTTACTTGTGTTATAAACTAACTAACCTTGTGTCTATGCAGTGTTATAATACTATAAAATGAACTGAGGAATACAGTTAGTAAGACTTGTTCGGGGAAGATGTACTTACATGTGATTATAGCAGGTGCTTTCTAAATTTATTTATTTTAATTTATTAGGTTCAGCCCCGCAACCAACGGTGAATGTCAGAGGTAGTGGAAATATTTGGGGAGACAAATTTTTGGCTAATATTTAAATTACTTATTGGTCTCTGTATAGGTAACCATAATGAAAAGATCTGTTGGTTGTTGGATCAGGATAATACTTTATTATAAAAATAAATCGTGTTTTACGTTTTAAAAACAATACTACAACACATAAAACAAAATCGACATTTAACGTAAATAATACATTACAATTTACAAGGTAAAAAAGGAAACATGAGCGTACCTGCATACCCATACAGCTTCACTGATTTAACCTTGCTGGTGGGAGCCGCGCGGCGCAAGAAAGAGTGGGCACTAGGAGGAACAGAGAGGAATACAATGTATATGGATAGTTAGCATGCGGTACACTTAGGGAAAGAAACTCGCGTACGTCTTCTCTGCTTTAATTTTAGATTGAAACTCCATTGCACGCACTTTTCACTAGAGTGTACAGCGATGTTGACTGCTACAAACACACGATATAAATGAGCTCCGGCCTCCCCCCACCAATTTCGTAGTAGTGGTGGTAGTGCGCAAAGTGCACTTACAAGCAAGGTTAAATCAGTGAAGGTGTACATACTTATTATATTAATACAATGTTGCATTTATGCACACACAAGAGTTAAATTAAAATAATTGCAATTTTCTATTGTGGCCATTATTAAAATAATGTAGAAACTCATCAGAATTTAAGTTATTCTTTTGCTCTTTTTCGAAGGTCAAGAATATTAAATCTGCTTGTCGACCACGGCACATTGAACGTCTTCTTGTACTGTCGATGTGCGTTAGAACTGAAAATGTGGATTCGCACATAGGGAAATGTTTTTACAGTTGCTACGTCTCGTAAGAGACAAAGCATCCTAAGAAGAAGAAGAAGAATAATTTGTAAATATTCTCATATGCAACCCGTTGTTTGAAAATTTCTTTAAAATAATCTGGCTGCTCCATCTTTCTTAAATAATTTTTTACAACTTGCAATTCTTCTCTCGATGGAACTGAAACCCCAAGATCCCGAAGATAGGGCAGATTGTCAAAATCGAGTTTTTCAGCATCCACTACTTGTAATAGAATTTCATTGTTACTGAAGCGACGGTTAATTTCTTCAAGAACTAGGTATATCAATTATCGAATAAAATAACTGATTTGGTAATTCAGTGAGAACCTATTTTTTCAGTGACAATGAAGTCTATTAGGAGCGTTTTCTCTTTCCGTTTCTTTTTCGACGTGGTTTGCTGTTCAAATTCTTCGCCATCGTGCTACTGTGATTTTTCTATCATGTCTTTAAAAACATCGTCGTTTCTATTGTTGTTTGTAGTTTTCACAGTTGCATTTATTATTGAGACACAGTCTGTTATACCAACTTCTCGAGACTGTACAATTTTACCTGCTGGTTCTAAACATTCTAGAATATTTTTCATCTTTACTAGTATAAATCGGAAATGTTGTTTTTTCATAATTTTCAAAAGCTCTTCACTTTGAACAATATCCTCACCGTCAAAATCACGTGATCTCTTAGAAACATCTTCGAGGACCTTTAAAATCTCCCGTTAAATTTCAAATATGATTTTGGTTACTTTCAAGCGTCCGCTCCATCTTTGGGGTAGTAACCGAATAACTTACTCGTAAAGCAGTATAATGTAAAACACTGCTCAAAAAACTGTGTAATGGATTCTTCATTACCCATAGCATTGATAACAACAAGGTGAAGTCTATGGTTGCCGCAGTGGGCGTACGGGACTTACGATTTATTTTCTTCTGCATTGAAGTTTGTACTTCACCATTTTTTCCTAACATGACCGACACGCCGTCATAACACTGGCTTAAGATATTATTAACAGATAGGCCATACTCCTCCAACTCTTTTTCTTCTTTATCTTTTCGCTTTTGTACCATGACAGTGTAGGGTTTTAACTAGAGTCCTCTATCCATTTCTTAAACTCTCTTCTGTTCCTGGTCATGTTGTTTACTTCCGCGATTGTTTTTCCTCATTTCTGCACTAGGTCTCTCATGTAGTCTTGCCATTGTATCCTTGGTCTGTTTTTTTTTCTTTTTCTTATTATCCCCGTCTCCATTATTCTTCTGGGTATCCTATCTTCTGTCATTATTTTTAAGTGATTGTACCATCCAAGCTGTTTCTTTTCTATTTCATTTACTAGTGGGATACGTTTTAATTAATCTCTGATGCTATTGTTTCTCACTCTGTCCCTTCTTGTTTTTCCTGTTTTATATGGTTTTTACAGCTGTTGCTGCCTCCCTTTCTTTCACCAGGTTTTCCAATCTTGTCTGCTTTTTCAGTATCTCTCTTCCAGTCCTCTCTTCTGCATAGATTCTTCCACTTCATTCCTCCACGATCTTTGAGGTCTTCCCCGTTTTCTTCTCCCTGTCGGGCTCCATTCTGTAACTTTCTTTATCCATCTGTTTTCTGCTCTCCTCGCGTGGCCATTCCATATTAGTCGCTTATCTTCTATATATTCAATTACATCTGTCTCTACTTTCAGTCTTCGTCTGATCTTTTCGATAGTTATTAGTAAAATTAGTAAACGTTATTCGGTTTTTGTATTCTATTCTGTATTTCTTGTCTATCGTCATTGTTTGTGAAAATGGCTCCTAAATAATCATAGTTCTATTGTTTTTCCTTTTATTTGTATGTTTTCAATTTCTCCTTTATCTTTTTCTGTCGTATTAACTTGTGTCATTTTACTTTTTTCTACATTTACTTGCATTCGTTTTTCCTCTAATCAAGTTGTCCAAATCTTGATTTTCCTTTTCATTTCTGCTTGGCTCAGAGAGGTGATCATTATATCGTCTGCATATACTAGATCGAAAGTTTTAATCAGCGTTAGATTTCGATGTCTTGTTCTTGAAGGTCTTGTTTTTGTTTCTGTTTGCTTTAGTATATGGTCCATGAAGATTATAAACAGGAGTGGGCTGAGGCTGCCCCCTGTTTCATGCCCTTTTCCGTTTTAAAAATTTCTGATTTTTCTCCATTTAATGTTGCTGCCCGTTTCACTTCTGTGTATATGCTCTTTATTATCCTTTGTATTTTGGGTGCAATTGCTTATAGTGCTTTCTATATTTTTTGTTTGGGCACTGTATCAAAGGCTGCGGTTAAGCCTAAAAACGTTAGGTATAGGCGCTTATTTTTCTCTATCAGTTTTTCAGTTAGTGTTTCAGCATATAGATATGGTCTTGCGACTGTCTTCTAGGCCGGATAGCCGCCTGTTCTTCCTCCAATTTGCCTTCTACTTCTCCTCTTAGTCTCTTTTCTACTACGCTATATACCTTAAGGGTTAATGGTGGTAAGCATATTGCCCGGTAGTTTTTGCAATTCGTTGTTTCTTCTTTTCTCTGGATGGGTATTATGAGGTTATACTCGCATTCATGTGGTGATTTATCTGTGTCCCATGCTAGTTTATATATACCCAGAGCCATGTAATCATTTTTTCTCGACCTTTCTTTATTAGTTGTGGCGTCACATTATCCTCTCCTGCAGGTTTCCCGTTTCTTAGTGTTCTAATAGCTTCTCCTTCTTCTTTTGTTATATCGTTTTCTTCGTTTAAGTTTTCATCTATATCTCTTCTTTCTGTTTGATATTGATTATTTAGTCCTTCCTCTTCCTTGAATTTGGACTCATAGAATTGTTTCCATGTTTGTAATATTTCTTTGTTATTCGAGACCACCTCATTATTTTTTATATTTCTTGTTTGTTTCCGCTGGCTGGCTTTCAATTTCTTTACAGTGTTCCAGAACATTTTCTGATTTTCTTTGCAGTTTTGTTCTATCTTCTTGCCGAACTCCTCCCATGAGTCTGTTTTCGCCTGTTTTATCATTTCCTTTGTTTCGTTCCTTTTCTGGTGGTATTTTTCCTTGTATTCTTCCGTTTTGCTTTGTTCATATTTCATCCATGCTGTCTTTTTCTTTTTCACTTTCTGTCTTACTGTGTTATTCCACCAGCTTGTACTTTTCTGTTTGTAATTTATCTTCTTGGTCCCACCAGCTTCTTCTGTTGCTTTTAGGATTTATTTTCGTAGTTTCTTCCATTTAGAGTTTGTGTCCCAAGCTTGCCCTCCGTTTTATATTTCTAGTGTGCTTAATTTTTTTGTTAGGATTCTCTGATATTCTTCTTGTTTTTCGGGTTTTTCTAGCTCTTCTAGTTTAATTCTCTCGTGGCTTCTCTGTATTTCTTTCTTGTAGTCTATGGTCCGTTGATAGTTCTGCTCCTCTCGGCAAATGGTATCTGTTATCAGTAGTCTATGGTGCGTTAATAGTTCTGCTCCTCTTATGACCTTGACATCTTGTATAACGTATCTCATAGATCTTGTATAGGTTATATAATCTATTATAGATTTTTGCTGTCTTCTTTCTGCTTCATAGGTTATTTTATGTACCTATCGTTTTGTGGTTGTAGAAAGAGTTTCCGATTAAAATAGGGTTCAGGATGCAGAATTCTATCGTTTTTTGTTCATTTTTGTTTATGGTTTCTTCTCCTCCATATTTACCCATAGTTCCGAATCCCAGGTCCTTATTCTTTCCTGTGTGGGCGTTCCAGTCTCCTATTATCATTATATGTTTGTTTTTTTTTGTTTGCATTTTTTCCATTACTCTCTGTAAAACTTCTCTTTGTCTCTTATGTCTGCATCTTTCGTTGGTACGTATATTTGTATTAATCCTATCCTCTCTTCCAGTTCTAGGGTGATAGTTATAATTCTAGAGTTTATTGTTTCCCAGTTTATTGTTCTTCTTTCTATCTCTGCGTTTGTAATAATTCCTACCCCTTCTTTCCTCTACTCCCTATTGGAATCCCTGAATATCTTAGAGTAAATACTTTTGTTAGGTTCTTAATTCATTTATTTTTTTTTAATTTCACTGGATCCTATGATACCCATTTTGTATCTTTCCATCTCTTCTGCTACTTCGATTTCTTTGCCAGTAAGTGTTTTAACGTTCCATGTTCCAAATCTTAGGCGTTTTCTCTTCGGAAATCGTCTGGTAATCCGTCCCTGTCCCAAGGCTCTGTTTGTTTCTCTGAATCTAGATTCTATGTATGGGTGATTGGTCCAACGACATAGGTCCCGTTAGCTCGGGGCAACTGGCCTTCAGTGCACGGCTGCCTATTGTGAATGTTCACAGCAATCCTGTTTCCAGGATTCCCCCCATCCACCACCCAGGGGACGCGCTCTCTAGGAGTGTGGTCTTCCGAGAGTCCTCCAACTTCTTCAATGTTAAATTTGTAAAAGTGGCAGCATCAAAGTTATCAGAGGTTCTTATGCACAGTAATGATTCGTACGGCTGCGTACCTTTTACATAACGTATTCCAGTAGCTATATTTTCTCGGCCATTCTTGTTTTTAGTGCCATCCTCTAACAAACTGAAACATGAAACATCTGCTGATTTAATGTCATTGAGAATATTTTCCTTTACAATTTTAGCCAAGATACGTATTACTTCATTTTGAATTTCAGGCGAACGATAATTCGCATTTTGAGGCATTAATTTGTAAGTATCCGACTTAAATAAGTTTACAAACAAGTTGTTTTCATCACCATTTTCAAAAGAGTAAGTTCCTCTAAATGGCAGCTTATTTACAGCGAAAAATTGTATGATCTCGGCAACTGATTTTATATAATACCGATGATTCTCTAAAACTTTATTGTTTAGAAGAGTAGATACCGAACAGCCTCTTAAATCCCTGTCTTGGTTTTCTGACCACATTTTCATTGACGAAACAAGGACATCCGAAGAAGCATGTTTCAAAAAACCTTGACTACCTGCAAACGCTTTCTTCCAACTTCTAAACCTAGTCAGTGTAAAACTGGCGGGAAGCGTAACAAAAAACTGCATCTGCTGATGGTGAGTATTCGAGCCAGTTATACCTTCTGCACTATTCTTCCCTGAAAGAGCGACCATCAGTTTTAGGATCATTTTTTGTCCGAAGTTGTCGTATGGGTTCGCCTAGAGCAGCGATGGCTAATGTGTTTACAGCTGAAGTCGACAGAGTTGACGACTCTTTCGATTTAGAAGTTTTAGGTCCATCATCTAGATTCTAGACTATTATCCATTTGTTGTTGTTGCCAATTGTTTCGAGCAACTGGTTATTTAATCAGAAATTTGTCAATTTTTTAATCTCTTTGCAACACTAGAAGACACGTAACGTTATGTAACACACATATCTCTTACCTCAACTGTTATTTGGCAACTTGAAGACGGCGGGTGCGGTGCGGCTAGTAAACTGGTAACGTGCTGCTGTACTGGCAATTAGCATACATCAGGCAGTAGCACTCTGCTGTCGTGGATTACAGTTTTCCAGCAATCGAAATTCTAATTATTATTGTTTGTGCATTCTTGGAAATGCCCATTTTAGTTTAGTAAGTGTTCCAGGTAATTTATATGAGTTTCAACTGTCTATTGTGCACTAACAGTCTGTATATTTGTTCGGTTGCACAGGTATGCAGGTTTGCGGCCTGTCCTGCACCTCGCAAATTTACCTGTTACACGGTAGCCACAAACAGTTTACGTTTAAGGCAGTAAACTTAATTTGTAAATAAATGTTTAATTGGTATGTTTTCACTCTACTCCTTCGCATTTATTTGGGGCTTACAATCCCTAACAATTATTATTATCTTAAATTTGGTAAATAATGTTAATTTTCCTATTGAAAAATCAATAAATACGGCCTGTGATTACTCAAAATAGGATATTCTAGGAATTTTTTAATTTTTAACTTAATTATTATCAATACGGAACACAATAGACAATTAGAAGAGGACCTATGGGAAGAAAGAGAACTCTCGCATTTAGGATGCGAGACACGCCACACACACACACACATATATATATATATATATATATAAATCCTGCTATCAATATTGCGTCCTTTCATAACCCAGTCTTATTGCTTCCACTAGAAATACTGCAGTTAGACAAAAGATTATTCAAGTATATTACTCTCCACCAAATATCAGGTCGATCGCTCCTTTTAAAATTTGTCTACGTTGCATTAAGTGTATATATTTTTTTTCATATCGCATACCTTAGTGACTCCTTTCATTCTGCTAACATTATTGCGGCCACTGTATATTTTTTGTACAGTTTCCATACCATCTCACGCACAATACTGCATCCACCATGTTGCCTGATTTCCTGACCATTAATGTTCTAAAAATAGCTTTACTTACACTGCATACAGTAAACTAAACTACGTGTTCTCCATGGGCAGGCGTAATTTGGGCCGAAATATACCTGCGTAATCCTCTCATTAGTTCGCAAGCCTTAAGTATACCCGTAATTTGCGCAGAACGGTAAAGATTACCGATAAGCGTCGTTATCAACCTTGCTTAAATCCTACCTGCAAAATGCGCTGGATTGTTTGTTGTTAGCTTATAGATTATTGGCCACCACATAATTAATATACTGATCATTTCAAATAAAACAAAGATTTAAAAAATATATCGGTATATTTGGCCCACTTCGTCTGGATTGGAAAATGGTATCCCAAGTCGCTTTCTTTATCTTTATATTGTACCACAAGTCCAAGTTCTTGAACTTTTCTAAACCAGGTCTGGGCCAAGTGAAACCTGCAGCCAATAATTTTTGTTTCCGACCAAACGGCTGTTACTGCATTATGAATTCCCTTCTCAAAATCGGATACTATAATTTTTAGATTTAAATTGAATCCTAGTTCCAACACTCACTTTTCTAAACTTAAACGAATCTATAACGAGCAATTGTACTCCACGGTTACTTGCGATAGCTTCCATTTTTGGAACTAAGTTTTATTTTATAATAAACATTATGATTTGTTATCGTTTTTACCCCCTCTTTTATACAGTTTCTAAAATTTTAGAAATGTGGATTGGTCTATATCATTAAAGTTTGATAACGATGCTTATCGTAATCTTTACCGTTCTGCGCAAATTACGTTAAGGATTACCAAAATTGTAGAAGTCATCAGCGCAAATTACGTATCAGATTAAAGGGTCAGGTAAAATTCGCAAATTACAATCGCCCTTCTCCATACACATTTTCGATATATTTTATTATGTGCATTTTGTGTTGCATTTTTACCTTGTCAGACTCCTACTCTTAAGTGAATAACTCTGTATATTACAAATTACTAGTCAGAAGACAAAACAGAGAAGTTTTAATGCTTCATTTTATTATAATTAGAGCTAAGATAGTTAGGCAAATTGCCTTTTTTAATAAATGGAAGGATTAAAGGCAGACCCAATTTTAAATCCGTTTTAGAATGCGTGCAATTCAAAAATTCGAATTTTATTTTGCCTTTTTTGTGTCTTTTTGTAGAATCTGCCTTTTTTGAGGAATTTCCTATTTTTCTTACCTTTTTGTGCCTCTTATTGTATATTAAATATAAATTTTAAGAAATCTAGTTATTAATTTTTAATTTAAAAAAAAAATTATCCTACTATCAATTTTCCAAGAAAAATGCATATTTTAAATTTTTGAATTAGATTGTAGAAAGTATTATTCCTACAGCACTTAAGGATAGAGGCTTACTGGGTTTTACCCTTTATTGCTACCGGCTGAAAATTTCTCAGAAGGATTATTTTCTTGAGATTCATATTTATGAGGAAACGAGTAGGTATTGTCAGTAGAAAGTTTTCTATTGAATCAGTACTATTGTTTGCCCTTTCAAAATAAAGAAAAGTGGAAAAAAACTAATAGAATCTAGAGAACTGTAAATTTAACCAACAAAGAATTGCGGTTACATTTGAAAAAGTGAATATCGCATCTTTGACGTTCAATCAAACAACTGACTACGCCTTGTTGCACAACTTCCTTCGAAACATATTATGCATACCATAAATAGTTCATCAATTCCTAATAACAAACTCACTAAGGAAAAAGTAGTATAGCCTGAATCACCTTATATAATTATTATACAGTTTTTAATCTACATTGTGTTTGCTTATTTACGGTGTTAAACCGTATTAAAAACGAAAAAAAAAACATTTAAATAAGAAAATATTATTGTTTACTATCTATAATAGGAATATAATCGGTTGATGATAACATAACTAGTTCGTATTTTTTAACAAAATCAGGAAGAACGCATACCTATTTCCCACTTTTTTACTACAAATGTGATGTTGATATATTAATAAGTTCGCAACTGGCATCAATGAATAATACTTTGAAAGCGTAGGATAGTTTAAAATTGCAAATCTCACTTTATAATTTTTTTGTATTAGGCGGCCGTGGGCTAGAGGTTAGCGCGTTAGACTTCTATGCGGAAGGTTTTAGGTTCAATTCCCAGTACCGGAACATCGGATTTTTAACGGCCATTCTCTCTCGCAAGGCAATGGCAAACCAGTGAGGTATTCTGCCTAGTAAATCTTCTTTGGAGTAGAAGTGTTTACACTTCCCATGGTTCGGAGCCCACGTTACGCTGTAGGTCCTCTATATCTGTGCCACTTTAAACGCGCAACGCTGGCATAGGAGAGAAGACCGTTACGTCTCGTAAGAGATAAAGCACTCAGAAAAGAAGAACAGTAGGAATGGAAAAAAAGTCCGTTTCTTTCCTTTTTTTTTTATTTACCGGTTCGATTTTATAGTAGTCGTCGAAGTTGAAGGTTCGGCAATAAAGTTTATCATATTCTCATAAGTTGGTTCATCTTCTACGTCACTTTCGCTATTACTTTGTTGATGCATTTGTAAATCTTCATCCATATTTACATTAATTACAATACTGCTCTAACGAATGTTTCTGTTAGAAATTTAGTCGAATTAATACATTGCCGATGTAAGTATCTACCTGCAGATTCACAACAGCCTCTTTGAAATATTTAATTAATGATTTATAACTAGGTTGCAGTATAAGAAATAAAATTTATTCACTTTTACAAACTTCAATCAAACACTACATACGACTGTTGAAATTGTTAAAAACAAAATTTAATACGCGTATTTAAGCTAAGAATAAATTATAATAATAATAAAGTATAGGCAGATAGGGGGATCTTCGGCTGCTAAAACACGAATGCTAAGACAAATTGTAATAACTTATGTTTTAATTTATAAGAATGTGAAATGTTTTCTCAGTTTCCGTAAAATACTGAGGCATTTAGTATGACATATCTTCGGCAGAAAATGATTCAAAAATTTAAAATGGTCTAGTTTTTTAATTTGTCTTTTACTGTACTAAAGGCACGAAGAAGACATTAAATAATACCTAAAGCAAAACAAACACAATTACTTATACCTATTATTTTATAGGCGTGTAACATTCTATAATCTCTTGAATTAATGAGCGACATGATTAACACATAACACACGTATATCATTTACTTCGAGATTTAATTTAATCAAAGATAAGGACAAGCAAAACCACCTACTCCGCATGTAACATTGTGTTGCAGTGCAATACAGTGTTGCCAGTTCGTGGCCGCAGTAAGTATAAAATGTACATTCTATATACGGAAAAGTGTATATATTTAGCGCCCTCCCAGCGACTAATGCATTGAACTATAATACCCTTCCCTTATACATCTGGCTAACAATATTGCGTCCATCAATTTTATGAATTTGCCGCTATATTTTATATGTTAGAGCAATGCAGGTTTGTCAGGTTGGAGAGAACTGTTAAGATGGTTACACTGCTTTTAAAATAAATTACGAAACAGCGGGAATTTTAAATTTTTATTAACGATTACATTATTGCGTCCAGTATACGGCCGCAATAATTCGTCGGACGCAATAGCAACCGTATATTGGCAATGTATGGACGCAACAATGATAGCGGGATGCATATATATATATATATATATATCAGTACGCACCACCCTAGGGAGGGGGCAAAGCATAATCGTAGGGGGTAGTTGCCTCCCCCTACTACCCCGCTAACGATCAGGTTCAATTTATATATGTGGACTGTCGTCATGTTGTATTGGTTACTGATGATTAAACGTATGACTGTCATTTCTACAGCAGATTTAAGCTTGATAGAAACTCTTTTAAGAAAATCACAATTTAACATAATGTATTTCCGGACTCACTGGTAAGCTGTTCTTAATGTACTTAATTTATTTTACAAAGAAATTTGAATATTGGGAACAACTATAAACAACACAATCAATAAAACTGTGATATAATCCTGCATGCTATGAAAAACCAATCAAAATTAAGAGGGCAGCAAGTATACATGGATAGTGAAATGGCATACGAAGAAAGACAAGCACAACAACAAATAAGGGACAGGGCAAAGTTAGAAAGAGAGAAAGGCGCCCAAGTAAAGAAGTTATCATTGGGAAAATCTATAAATGGATCATGGGCTTGCTAAAGTTAGAGGCGATGGAAGACAAAACCAAAAAACTAATATTTCCACAAAAAGCAAAGGTAAAAGAAATTATAATTATAAAATAACAATGGGATTTGCGAATGTCCAAGGTTTGAATAAATAGGCAAAACTGAAGTAATTATTAAGGGAGACAAACGAATATAACCTGGACATTATAGCCATTCAAAAAAAAATATATATATAATAATCATAAAAAATGATTACTGAAAGAGTTAGATATTTAAAATTAAAAGGAAATTATAGAAATCCAAGCATTATAAATGTATATGCGCTCACAGAAGAAGTCTACATGAAACAGCAAATAATAATGGACAAAAACTAATCGATCTAGCAGCAATAAAAATACGATCACTAAAAGTACACTCTTAACACGAAAAATCATTTTCAAAGCGGCATGAAAAAGCCCTGATAAGAGAACCACCAGTTAAACAGACCATCAATAATAGCAAAAATTCACGAGAGATGTGTAGAAAACGTGTGATCCACATACGGAGGAGCAGACATAAACTCTGGCCACATTTTGGTGAAAGCGAAAGTCTAATGAAAGGAAATGGAAGAGAACAATACATGACAACTATAAAAGAAGAACTAGGTAAAGGAAGAAAAAAGGAGGATATCCAACGGGAGTGGGAATAGATATACAAGAAAATCACAGAACTAGAACAGAAGCTAGAAACCAAAGCCGTAAATAAAACAAAGATTGGTTGGACGAAGAATAGTGGAGGTAAGGAAGAAAGCAAGTTATTGCAGGGATATACAGAAGACGCTACGATAACTACAAAGAAGCTAGAAATAAAACACACGGGACATGCAGAAAATGAAAAGGGATCGGCAAATAGAAAAATTTGAAGAAATAGAACACCAACATTACAACAACACAAGAAAGTTAATGAAAATTTAACAAAACAAAAAAAAAGGGTTTCCAAGCTAAGTCGCTTACCCTAACGATTAATGATGGGGATTTATGTATGTGTGAAAAGCTTGGGCAAAACAGTTTGAGGAAATCTAATCAGAAGACACCGCGACTGCAGCCTTACCAACAGCACAATTATACAGGGAAGAGGATACAACAAGTAAAGCCACAGTTGGAGATGTGAGGTTTGTCCGCTTTTATTGTATGCGCGCCGTTTATTTATCGTTCTGCAAACGCAGCATTAACCCAAGTCTGTACACTGGTAAGTGCGGGGGAAAAGTCGGAAGTCAGGCTCTAGCTCTCGACCTGAGTGTTACGCAGATTTAAAATTACCCTCGGCGTCCGAATCAGTGTAATTTACCATTAGGTAAGCACTTTCACTTTCTGCGGCACCATTCACGGTACGTCCGAAAAAAGGGGAATATTCGGTTTCTAAAAAATCCCGAAAATATCGTTTAAAATATCGATTTGGGAAATTTCGTCGTATGACGCAATATTGGAAATCTGTCCAAAGCAAGTGGTTTCGAGAGAAGCTAACTGTAACAACTCCACCACTACACCCAAGGACTGACTCAAGCTTTGCACGCCCCGGCAGGGCCAATTTTCCATCGAACAAGGTAAATTTTCAAAACCTTCGTTAGCCACGCTTCAGTTGTTCCATTTAGTTTACCGAGGGGGAGGCCGCCTGAAACCCACGCCGTTCATTGTGAAATCATCTGCAATTAGTTTTCGATATATTTCGTATGTTTTATTCCAGTATTTTTTAGCAATATAAGAAAATACTGTGTATACAAGGCCTTTCGCAGTATCTTTTTTCAGGTATTATTAGCTTAGATTTAATTGTTTTGGGTTCACCTGTATGTGAGACCTTGTTTAATATTAAGATTGTTCCTTCCAAACTGTGTTTGTTTTTCAATAATGTTTATTTTTGTTCCTTACCAAATTATAATTATTTAACCATTTTGCCTGAATTTTGTCTGCTTCTTTAATTTAACTAAATGCCTTGCTGTACTCAGCTCTTATTTCGTTTTGATCTCTGTTAAAAGTAATGTACAGGTTCCTGTAAGGACAGCTAAAAGTGATTGTTGCGCCCTTTTGTTTACAGGGCTAGTAATTTAATAGTAAATTCACATTTTTTATTAGGAACAATTGCGCGAAACGGAAGTTCCATCACGCACAACCTTCGGATTGACCGTTCAAAGTAAGTGGAGCTTGAGCAGTGCCGGATCTGATGATATTCCCGTTGGCGCCCTCACTTATTACGACTTTATCCCGAATTTGATGAGATATAAGCGCGGTGTATTTTACAAAATGAACCCCCCTCCTTCTCTGAGCTACGCTAGACCATGCCGTCGTTTATGTGTCACAATTCCGTTTAAACCCGTGACTAAGAAAAACAGAACGTTGTTAAAGAACTGAACAATAACAAGAACGCCATTCCAGATGGATTAGAAACGGAATTATTGAAATAGGCAGAAAAGGATTTAATAAGAAGGTTACATGAACTTATTCTTGAAATATGAGAAAAGAAAGAAATGCCAAAGGGCTGGTCTCAAGCCATACTATGTCCAATCCCTAAAAAAGGAAACAAACAAATAAAGGGCAGTTACAGACCAATTACTATTTTACATGCTGCTGATAAAGTCTTAGCTTATGCAACAAAAAGAAAGATACAGGAAGAGGCAGGAGCAAAAGTAGGACCATATCAGGCAGGTTTCAAAAAACGAAAGTCGACAATAGACAATATAATGCAAGAAAAATGTATAGATGTACTACTAATAGATATCAAACAGACGTATGACAGAGAGAAATGATTAAAATAGCACTACAAGATTTAAAATTCAAACAGGAGATATTAGATTTAGTAAAAATGACACTGTCAGTGGCATCGGCTCATTTATGAACGCGTAGTGAAAAATCAAGATACATTAATACTAATCCAGGTCCATGTCTCCGGAACGTTTTAATAATGCGCCTGAACATATATAATCGGAGAAAACCAAATTAATACGAATGTCAAAATCTTACAACACGCATACTATGGCGAAAACCCAAGAGGAATTGAAAGGACTTGTAAGGAAGTTAGAAGACAATGCAAAAACGACCACACTAATCATAAATGAACAAGAGACGAATTACATGATTTTAGGTAAAAGAAGACAAGAACCAAATCAGCATCTAATGATAAAAAGTATTACTGGCGAGAAGGAATATAATTTTAAATGTGTAAATAGTGCAGTGTATCTGGAGGTTGAGGCAAATAGTGAAAGGAACATAACAAAAAGAAACAGAAAGACAGTTAGTGGCGGTATATATATGTGTGGGATCCCTCGAAAACATTTTAATTAAACAAACATACATAAAAACATAAAAACACATCGTTTGTCGTTGAAAGTGAAAATATCAGCCAATCAGGGCTAAGCATAAAATAACCAACATTTTACAAATATCTACAAATTACAATTACTTTCTTATAAATAATTTTCCATCAAAATGAAAAACACCACTATGTTACACATTAAAAAATGAACATCTTGATACCCCACTTGGTTAATGTTCAGCAAAATTACAAATTGGTATGTATCTGTCAAAATGATTACAAAACAATCCATTTTTGCACACGGTAGCATAATGTAGCTTTACTAAATTTAGAAATAAGTTAAGTTGTCTTCATTAGAGCTTGCTGTAACACAGCTATATATATATATATATATATAATGCCTTAACAGCAAAACAATTAAAAATATCGAGACAACACACTGCCATAATAAATATTTTATAAATTAGTGTAGTCCTTATAACCAAATAAACAAAGGAAACCAAATGTATTACAAGATAAATAATATAATAATTGGGAAACAGAAATTAGTAATAAAACGAAAATGCAAATATACATATAATACGGTCTGTTTACTGACACTCACTTATGCGGCAGGAATTTGGATACTTACGCATAAATTAGGATCAAGGAAATGCCTGTGAAAAATGGTAGGACATACTAGAAGGAACAGAATTAATAGAGGTACTATAAGAAAAGTATTGGAAGTACAACCAGTAGTAGAAAAGATTGAGAACAGACCATTGAAATGCTATGGGCACATCTGCAGAATCGTGGAACACAAAATACCAAAAGTAAGATGAAAATGAAAGTAGAAGGCAGATGGGGCAGACCGAAATTAATATAGAGAGGCAAATAGAAGACAACAGGCAAAAAGGGGAAATATTTTATCAGAAGCCAGAAGATCGTATGAAGAATGGGTGGAGGAGTGTTAGGGAACAGTCAGAGGACCTGACACCCTCTGGACGTAAGGGATGGATAAGATGGAAAGAAGAAGAATATTTGATTATTATTCTTCTGGTGAAGGCAATAAATAAGTCAATATATTTATTTAGAAAACTAATCTTTCAGATAATAATATTTTTGCTAAGGATAAAATATAACCTCAAAACTACTACAGTTGTAGTAAATTCTAGAAAAAATTAAGCAAAATGTAATTTACATTAAAGTTTAGTTGTGTGTTTATAAAATTATATAAATATACCCAGTATTTTTAGAAATTCCAACAAAAACTAGACATTTTTGAATTATTTCAAAATCTCTTTTATTCCTTAATCAGGTGTTTTGTTATCGTTAGAAACTTCACTTTTTAAACCAAAAACTGTTCTTAAATTGCCTTAATATACAATGGGTCTGCTAAGGTTAAAACAAATTTCATAAAACTGTGATAACTGATTTTCGAGGGAAATTATAGATTTATTTTTGAAATTTGATTTTTTTTGTAAAAGTAGGTTTTATTTTTACTCTTCATTAAAGACATTTTTATCTTTTTTAACATAATTGGTTTCATATTGTTTCAGTGACGTAAATAGGGTTATGCAAGGTATGTATACATAGGGGTCCGAAGCCCTTAGTAAACCCTTGTAAATCAGGGGGCCAAGAGTTCTAGTTACGCCACTGTTTTGTTTGGTTGCTTTTTTGTTAGTCTGAATGATGAGACAACTTTAAAGCAGCAAAAAATTATAATAAAGTAACAGAAAAATTTAAAAGAATAACGGCAGCATTAATCAAAAATGATCACAAAAATAAATATATTCTCTGCAATCCTAGAATGAATTTTACAAGCTTATTACGTAAATTTACTTACCTAAAACTATTCCTAAGAGGAAGCTGTAAACTGCAAACTTCTTAGACCATTTTAAAATGTAATGCGACCCCCTTCTGTAGATTACAAAAGGGAAGAGGCCCCATATTCTGCTGATGTAAATAATTGGATACGAAGCCACGTTAATAACGTCGGAAATTAAAACACTTTTCCTTTGAGGCATCCCGAATGGATTTTGCAAGTAAACAATGCCTATAGCGTTTACTACTCTAGTTGACAGGACATTTCCATTATTCAGATGATTGTTTTATCGTATTTTGCAATCGAAATATGATGTTTTATGTTTAATCTTCTTAAAAGCATGAGTTTGACTTCAATATTTTTTACGTGGGTGTTTGTGGAAAAGCGTTGATAATCTTGATCTGTGTGTTTTTTGTTACGAAAGTTTAGAAAAATTCTTATATCTGTATATTTTCTGGCTCTATAGAAAACCAGCTTTTCAGTACTACCGGTATTTATTAACTGTGTGAAAAACTTGTTTTCCTTTCGAAAGCTCCCGCACTTGTTGAGTAGTTTGAAGTGCACAAATAATAAACACATCGTGTGCAGGGAAAACAGCACGCATTTTACATCAACCGTTCAAACAAGGATCTTGATTGATTGCAATCTACCCTCAGTAGAACAAACATTACAGTTGTTTATTACAGGCTTATCGCAAAATTACACGAATGAGTGGAAATCGAAATGAGCCAATCACGTTACTAGGAAATGATTTAGAAAACATGTTTTTCCAACCAATTCTAAAATAACACGAATATTGGTAAAGTGTAAAAATACAGAATAATAAGTGCTGACCTGGAAAATTTATTTTGTTGGCGGTTTGCTATGAACTATCTGCTAAAGAAAGCTGTGTAATTTGAAAAATAAACCTATTAGACCCATTAAGTTTCTAGAAATAACCTCCTTGTATAAATAACTTCAGAATTATATATACAGGGTGTTAATGAATTGCAGGGACAAACTTCTAGGGATTAAAGAATACATGAAAACAAACATTTTTTGTTAATAAATGTATGGTCAAAAGTGTCCTTTCGGGGATAGAGCTCCTCAAAGATTCATTAAGAAGCGCCTAAATGCAGGCAACTCAATTTACTACCTACTATTTGTTTCCATAACGACTAAATTTGAATTTGAAAAGTGGGAAAGAGGGCTTTATTTATGTTGTATTAATTTCCGTTAACACCCTGTATATATAATCTGAACCCATCTACCTTTCGGTGTAGGGTGAAAAACGCAGAATTATATACCGGATGATTCACGGGAAAGTATGTTCTTCCTATTCCAAAAAATGGCAACAAAGAACAGATATCACAAGGCACTATGATATACAGGTCGTTTCAATTTTAACCTTTAATACTTGGGAAAATACTCTCCTGGTCATTCTGATTCGGAAAAATATAATATATATGCCTCCTAAGATACAGGGTGTCAAAGTTTAAAAAAACAAATCATTTTTTCATTATCTTGGAAAATGAAGCAAATCAAACAACCTTCATTGTGTTGTGCTCAATTTATGTTTCTCAAAATGCTTTAAACCAGTGGTGTGCAATGGGGCTACATCGGATATCTTTCAAGAAAAAAAGTCCGCCACTGGCATTTGCCAACATGACTTGGTGTTGGCTGAACACATTGCAGGAATTTTCTATTTTTAAAATCAATTCGTCGCGTGTTGCAACGGGTGTGCTGTAAACTTTTTCTTTAACATAGCCCCAAAAGAAGAAATCAAACGGATTTACATCTGGCGACCGCGACGGCCAGGGTATTGGTCTCACATCAGAGTTTAACAGAGGATATCTGGATATTATTGGAGTTTATGCTCCAGAAAAGGGAAAAACGGACGAATCACGGGTTTTCTACAAAGATCTTCAAAAAGTATTAAACGGAATAAACAAGAACGACCAAAATTTAATTTAGGGTGACCTTAATGTACGAGTGGGGAAAGATGCAATACCAAATGCGCTAAGAACATTTGGCGGAGAAACAACCAGTCAAAATGGAGATAGTTAAAGGAGTGGGCAACCTTCAAAGAACTAAAAATCACCAACACCTTCTTCAGGAAGAAGAACATCCACAAATACACCTGGACTGCACGAGGATATAGACCCTTAATAGACTATATAATAGCAAACAAACAAATAGCTAAACAAGTAATGGGCGTAAGAGTGTTTAGAGGATATGACTTACACTCAGTCATTTCTTGGTAGTATACCAAATAAATCTCTATGCAAAAAGGAAAAGAATATCGATGACCCACTACACTACAAGATGAGAACATTATAAATGTGTACCATGATAGACTAAACACACAACTAACAAATATTCCAACATATAATGACATCAACATAGAAGAAAAACAATTAAAATTAGCTGTAGAAACAGCCGCTTATAAAGCACTTGGAAGAAAAAAGAAATTCAGAAAAATGAAAGATCGAAGAATATGGTCACATGACACTCAGAAAGCGGTAGAAGAAATACAGAAACTTCCTCAACAACCCAAGTGATGAAAAGAATCACATATAAAATAGAAAAAGAAATGAAACAGAACGAATAAGTCAGGTACATCAATAATCATGGGAAAAATGCATAAGCACTATCGAAAATGATATCGATGGACGACAGAACATTGCATATAAAGTTATGAAAAAGCTAAATCAAAACACTAAAGAAGACGTGAGAGTTTGCCAAATAGAAGAACAATGGATTAAACATTATGAAACACTCTGGTTTGATAACGACATACCGGCTGAGAATCCTATGGAGACACATATAGAAGAATCCTCGATACACAATAGAAATGCAAGAAATTGTAAAAACTATGAAAAAGATGATGAACAGGAAAACAGCAGGTCCTGATGGTATAAATATGACACTTCTAAAATATGGAGGTACCTTGCTACACATATTTAATATGTGTTGGAAACAAAGAACTATTCCAAACAACTGGTTAAAATCAAAAGTAATTCAAGAAAGGAGATCAAAGTAAAACTGATAATTACAGAGGGATAAGCTTGTTAAACTCTATGTATAAAGTACATGCCGCAATACTAAACGGAAGGCCTACTATAGATAACCTACTCCTGAAGAAACAAATGGGATTTAGTAAGAGTCGCTTCTGCACTGATGCACGTTTTACGATGAAACAGATAATAGAGAAAAGAAGAGAACAAACACAATTTGGAAAAACATATAGCCTTCATAGATCTCGAAAAGGCATTTGATATCGTAAACAGATATAAGCTTTGGGAAATAATGGAAAGAAGAGGTTACCCACATCACCTAATACAAGCTATAAGAAGTCTATATCAAGCAACTAGCATCAATTTAGGGTTAGAAGGTAAAACATCTTGAGATATCAATACTAATAAAGGAGTAAGACAAGGGTGTTGTATTTCACGGTCAATATTTAATGTATACGTAGACGACATTATTCGATAATGGAAGTTAAACGCAGATCTACGTATACAACTGCAGAATGATATAAATGTAAATGTAATATTATATGCTGACGACATGGTAATAATCCAGGATAGTGAAGATAAATTACAAAGATCAGCGTACCACCTAGTTAGCATATGTGCAGATTACAGTCTAAAAATATCCGCCAGAAAAAACAAAACCAATGACATTTATCGGAAAGCACCCAATAAGAACCAAAATTGTAGTAAACAATAACACTTTAGAGCAAGTAATGCCCTACAACTACCTCGGCTGCGACATGTCATTTGACAAAGACAAAAATATAGACAACAAATTAATCAAATTCAGAAGAGTATGCGGAACTATTTACAGACACCTTAAACATAAAACACGAATTGACACCAGATTCAAATTCTATAAAACAATAGCAGTGCCCACTCAGTTTATGGCAGTGAGAATTGGACAACAACAAAACGAGATGAATCTAAACTCCAAGCTAATGAAATGGAGTTTTTAAGAGCAACAAAAGGGTGTACCAGATTGGATACGCTTAGAATCTATGAAATAAGGGCAGAACTTCAAATATACAATTTAAGAGAAGAAATCGTCGAAAACAAAATTAACTGGTGTGAATATCTACTAAGGATCCCAGAAGAACAATTACCGCAAGCAGCAAGAACATACCGACGGAGAGGAATAAGAGACAGAGGAAGACCGAGGCAAAGACGGTCGCCGGAACAGGCTATTTAGCCTAATCCTTAAAGTGAAGAAGAAGAAGACCAGGGTTCTGGTCTTGACTGCTGCATGAGCACTTCCACTGCAGAAACTATAAACAAAGTGAATGCCCGCATACTCAATATTGGGAAAATATATTGGCATTTTTTCTTTTAAAAATATTACAACTTCAACATCTAAAGTGTCCGAATTGATTAACAGATACAGATCACATTCAAACAATTATTTTGGTATTTCTATGGTCACGTCATCAATTTTTGTTCCACGTTTGTTTACATGTTTTTGAAAAAGGCAAGTGTTATTGAAACTGGAACCTTAACCTAAGATCTGTAAAAGCGCGTCTTATTCCAAATTGAATGAGGATTTTGAAAAAATAGTAAACGTATTGAAAAAACCCAGCGGCACGCCACTGGTGTGACGCATTTGGAGGAAAATCTTTCCTAGGAAGCGAGTGAGAGGCATATATGTTATATTTTGCCGAATCAAGACGACCAGGAGAATAGTTTCCCAAAGTACTCAAGATTAAAATTGAAACACCCTGTATAGCGTGATCATTAAATTTTGTAACAAGTAGGTGCATAGTTAAACTTTGATTTTAGCTTAAAAAATATTTTTTATATTCGTTTGGACAGTCAAATGTTAACTATTCTTTGTCAAAACTTAATAAACTTCTGTACCAAATTGTTCATTTGTACAGATTTTTGCAGTAATAAGTATCAATCAGATTCAATGTATTTGAATAGCCAGATAACGGATATGATGTTGATTTGGAGAGAATACAGAAGGGCGGTAGCTTTAGCAGTACGACGATATATACAAAGATACCCGGATAGACTCCTTTCATCACATAATTTCCGTTTGGAAATAAATCTGTTGCAATATCGATAGTTTTTCAAGCTGAAAGCGAAACAACGACATGTCACAACTGTAGAATCTGAAGCGGAAGTCAGAGAACAAGTACTTCGTAATCTCCCTTAAAGCCAACGAGGAGTTGCAAGAACTGTAGGCTTTAGCCAAAATTCAGTATTTAATAACAACGGTTTCATCCTTACCACGTCACATTAGTGGAACACCATACCGAAGATACCCACATCGAGTGTATTTTTGCTAATTTTCTAAGAAACGAAGATTAATTGTTTTTAGGAAATATTCTATTTTGTGACGAAGCGACGTTTAGTAACAGTGGAGGTGTAAATAGACGCAATTACCATTTATATTCACAAAATAGCCAACATTCGGTGCTGCAAGCACACTTTCAAAGAATTTGTATTGTAAATATACGGTATAATCAGGTTGCTCTTAGTCTGCGTGCACGTCATCAATTACTTGGTATTTATTATTGACAGTGCCAATTCTAAAAAACTAACAAATTCAGTTTTTTTTGTGAAATTGCGGAGTAAAATTATGGTTTTTCGTAAGGTCGTGTAAAGTGGTTGTAACAGTTATGATTTTGATTTTTAATATTTCACAGATTCTGAATAAAATACGAAACTACATAAAAACTAGGGATTTTGTTTCCTTCGCGTTCGCGCCCTGTTTTTTATGTTCACATGTCGCTCTGAAAACGAATTCGTGTGTTGCGTATTATGTGATATAGAGTTTAGATTTTTATTTGATTTTTCATCGTAATTTTCTTTATTTACTCTATAAAAATTGTTCTTTTCAGAACAAGCGCCTATTCCTTCTTTACGAACTTAAGTGTTAGTTCTTGCGAGTACTTGGAGGGAAACATAACCTCGAAATTTTGATTCTAAAAATAAGTATGCAACTAAACAAACAGTCAATGTGTTTGGTTGCATACTTTCATTTTCGCTGTATGAACGTAGTAAGGTGTGACGTCACCAAATAACTGATGAGGTGCACGCAGACTAGGGCAACTTGAGTTTATCGTTGACAACTTTATTGTTGGTATCCACTTCTTTGAGAGCAGTTTAAATAGCGAAATGTATTTATATTTTTTAGAAAATGATTAGCCTCAACTTCTGTAAGACATTTTTCTTTATGTTAGGCGGTGTATGTGACTTCAAAATGACGGAACACATGCCCACTTCCATAGAATTTTATTGTAATAAACTGTCAAGATGAAACTTTCCACAACAGATTAAATGCAAGAGGTGCAATTTATTCTTGGCCTCCATGCAGTCCGGACTTGACTCTGTTAGAATTCCTTTTGTGAAGTAAAGAAAAAAACGACGTCTACGAAACTCCCGTAGAAATTCAGGAAGATACGTGAAAGAATTATTGAATCATGTAGGTCAATCACGTCACACATGCTAACTCGTGTTAGAAATTTGCTTCTGCAGTGGTTTTACTTATGTAAACAGCAAGGTGGACGGCAGTTTGAACATTTATTGCGTCATTAATTAGTGTTTTTCTTTCTGTTTTCATTTAATTGTTTTCTCTTGTTGATTTTGTTGTTATGTCAACATATTTTTATGCTATCTTGGCTTTCTCTGTGTTTGTTTTATTTAAATTATAAGAAAACAATATTGTAAATGTATCTGTTGCAAAACAGCATCTTATTTATTAGTAAATACTTTCATTGTAGTTTCTTAATACATCCAAAGTAACTACTTTGATTTTTATTTATTTAAACAATGCAAAGTTTACTAAGGTATCTATGGAATACAAACAGCTGTAATGTGTGTAGCCTACCTGCCTGTTACAAGATAAATTAATCATCATATAGTATATTAAAGAACTAGTTTCATAAGGGCTTTTCTTAACGCACGAGTCCAAGTCTGAAAAACGAGACGCGAAGCGTCGAGTTTTTCAACGGACGAGTGCGACAAGTGGTCTTATGAAACGTGTTCTTTATACTATTTTTTCTATTGAGGAAGTTTAAGAGTATTTTAAATAAATTTATGTAGAAAATTTTACGTCAAATCGATTACTAGGGAGTTTTTATAAACACTTATG
>JABXWE010000434.1:0-19641 GCA_014611495.1 Limonius californicus | reverse complement strand
ATTTTGTAATACAATTAAACCTGCAATAATAATATCGGTTATCAGTGTTTGAGTAAACATTTTTTTTCTTCGAAACTATACGAATTACGGAGTTTTTAAAAGAGTCAAAAAATGAAGTTAATGAATAAGTCTTCACCTTAAAAAAACATAGAATCGTATCATCATCCTTAAAAAATTTGAACAAATTTATCAGGGGGTGGGGGTGGTTTTAACCCTTCTCCAATTTTCTTTGGGTTTCTTTCGTTACTGAAAGTAGTGGCTTCCTTTGAAGTGCCCAGGTACCAAATTTCATTAAAATTGGTTCACGCGTTTCTGAACAGCATACAAAAATGTGATTTTTTAAGTAAACTTTGAACTCTTCTCACGGGCAAACGGTACATTTTGGTATACGACAAAGTTGGATCCAATCGACTTCTTTTGACCTCTAGAATACGTGGTAGCTCTATGTCCCAGGAGTTTTGGGACACCCTGTATATACGTACGGTAGGTTATAGTTGAATCAAAAATGCGCACAACGGAATGAATGAAATACGTATGTACGTAATCAAATAAAAAACTATTCAGTAATGAACTGAAAAAAATTGCTCGATGTCTTGATCATGCTCTTTTTTAAGTCATCTATAGCGAATTGTTTCAAAATGCTAATAATTTTTAAAGCCTCATCATAAGAGTTTATCAGATCTGAGTGTTCGGTAATCTCTGATATTTCGTCTTCTGATTCACTTCTGTTGTCTTCCTCACCGTTATTTTCAATTCCAACGTTGAACTTTTGAATACCAATGTGTTCGTAATCTGTTTAAATATTTCTGCCCGTGGCTATAAACTCTTTTAGATTTTGGTCATCTGTTGGTCCTAACTCTTTGACACTTTGTCACGCCTATTTTAAATTTGGTAAAATAATCGATGAAGTGTACAAACCCGCTCGATGCTACGCCCTTGCTCCGGTAGGAAATTAATAACTTGACAATGTTAGTATTCCGGGAAACCCAATCGAAGATGGAGTGGATTCTAAACAAATAAATACTAGGCGCCACCGACTTATACATTTACTAACATCGTGCGAGATGTAATATGGGAAGTCGGACCCTCTAGATGACTAATCACCTACCTTATTTCCGTAGCTCTTCTTATGTAAACTTAGCTTATATAAATCGTCGATAATCAAAAGACAGGTTGCAACCAAATCTTGTTTAATTTGAGAATAACCCAACACACCAATATAATAAATAAAGTCCCAATTTTACGTAGAAAAGAACTAATTAAATAAACTTCGGGCAACACTCAAACAAATGCAGGACAGTAATTGCGCTTATTTGTACATCAAAATCTTAGGTAACTAACGCAAAATCACGTTCGAGAGGCCTCGCGAAGCGAAATCACACGAACAAAACCGACCAATTCCAACTGAAAACTACAGAAACGCAATGTCGTCCCACTCTCGGAGTACTCTATACATAAACACGTAAAATTGTTCCCCAATACAATAAATTAAAAGTATAATAATATTTAAGGTATATGTATGCTTAATTAGTTCCCCAACATTACAAACCCCTGTTACAATCACGTCAACGAAAATTGTTGATATAATAAAATACGACAATCACAAATTTACAAATGTTCCGTCCTCAAAAATATTAGCGTGAAATAATATTAATTCACTTCCGTGTTGCAAGTGTGCTGTCTACCTCTGCAAGCAGGTTCCACTATGTTATCACCGACGCCAGCGCTTGGAGCGGTTGAGGGAAAAAACTAGCCCAACGGACTTGACAATGCCTGTGGTCTTAGTGGACCTTATCAGCAGACTTTCCACCCAAGCGTATTTTGCCTAAATTAAAATTACAGCGCAAATTAGTTTCGAAGTCTGGAAAAAGTTTGGACTGAACAATCTTCCTATTACTAAATAACTCACCAGTGGCTGCTAAACTGGCAAAAAAAGAACTCTCAGCTTGACCGGAATACTACTAGATTGGAATTACTAATTCCTGGAGTTTTGATTTCCACAACCAAGCATCACGGCACAGGAGGGGTTCCTGTGCCGTGATGCTTCAAATCGAAAATCAATTTTCCAAATCGCGAACGATTTATTACAATAATAACACACGTTGCACGTATATGTCCGATCAACTTCAATACTCAATCGTCCTACTTCCTCCACTTCGCAGAAAATTTTTGTATTCCCCTCAATTTTTCGAAACTCCGCTAATATGCGCATAAATCTACCTTGTCTTCCGAAATATAAAATGCAAAATGGGTCGCTTCCAACCAGGCGAGGAATTCGTTGCACCTTTTCAACAAATCTGCTGACAATGAGAGATCATCTGCAGGATCAAATTCGGTTGATGTGCAATCACTTTGCTTGAATGGAATTTTACTGATACAATTCCTTTCATATGGTTGTTACAATTATTTGACTCCATGATGTTTTTATGAAGTATATAGCTTCCAACCTATAAATTGTTTTTGAAAGCTTTGACTTAGTTTTAACGCCCCCTGTTTTCGAGTAAATATGTTTCAGCACCAGATTTTTATAATAAAATTTGAAGTTTTTTGTGACACCTTAGTTCAAGGACTGACATACTGAAGTAGTATTGGGCCGTAGAAAAATTATTTCTACATTTTTAATGTTTAATTCACGAGGATGGGATACAGCTTTGTATAAACAAAAAAACATTTCCTGGTTTGAAGACCCATTTTTCTGTCGAATGGTGCCATATATGAATATGTAAATGTTTTACGTACATTATTCTGTTTATTAGAGCTACGTGTCCGCTTAAGGGAGATTTTAGATGTAGTATATGTGGAAATACAGTGCCCGCTTTCGTTTATGAGAACGTTTGCTTATAGGAACATAATTAATGTGGAAAATCATTGGAAAATTATCGGTGCCAGAAAGTTTGTCTGCTTAAGAGAGATGTCCGCTTATTATAGTTGTTGGCAAAGAGAGCTTTCCCTCTATATGGTTGTTGCAAGATTCTGTGGAGTGATGAATCCCCATTTGCTGAGACGGGTATCATAAATATCCATAACCTGCATGAATGAGGGGATAAAAACTCTTACTTAAAACCCAAAATTCCTTATCAAAGACTATGGTCATTAAAAATTTTTCTTGGTATATCAAATGCTGTTGTAACTGGTGCTCACGTTCTACATAACAGACACCCTTGTATCTTCAACTGCTAAAAGAAAATTTACACTTCCATTGCTCGATGAAGATCCGCTAGCAATTAAATTAAATTGTTGGTTCCAAAATGATGGTGCATCGCCACTTTATGGACTACAAGTGAGAAATTTCCTAAATGAAAATTCTCCTGAGAAGTAGATTGGAAGATGCGGAACCTACCATAGCCTCCTAAATGGCTGGATCTGAATTGTTTGGATTTCTGATTCTGTTTGCCTTGAAATAGGAGGCAAGCTATGTGAATACATTTTTGACCACCTGCTCGCCACCGTTTACTCGCCACCAATTGCTCGCTGAGAGCGATGCCCGTGGAGACAGTTGCTCGCCATTCTTTTGCTTAACTTGCTGGCCGTATATTTTTGTTATGCACCTCATTTGTAAAATAATTTAGTACATCTTTTGGTTCATAATTGAAATAGTTTGATAACATTCTATAATGTGATATAAACAAGGAAAATCTAAAAATTGTTTTACTGGTTAAACTTTCTGAAGTCTCCCACATATTTTTTTATTTCCAATTAAATGAAATACATGTATATATGTTTAAAATACAACTGTAAACGTGCACATTACAGTGCCTGAGACAACTTTAAGTAAAATGAAACAAAACGTTAAACCTTGACAATTGAAAAACATGGTTTTCTACATAGCCAAGCAATTAAGTAAGACTCTATATTAGTCCTCATACTGTTCAATATGGTCGTCCACGGTCTACTGGGGCCAATTAATTAGAGGACTCCTCAACCTTATATTTAGTTTATTTAGAACAAAAAACAGTATAACGTGATCTACAATCGTTTAAGCAAAGAACGGTTATAATATTGCAACAATAACATACACTATACCAAAGATAAAAATATTATAAGTGTACATATATTTATATAACTAGTATAGCTAATTTGAAGCTGATATTAAACTGTATTAGCAGCCCATATCAATTTCGTTTTGGTAGATTAGGCTAGTGTTTCCCAGGTTACATCATGCTTTGTTCAGACTATTCGAGAAATATCACATTTAATGTCAGTATTCTCTGGTGCATTGTCTATAATGTCAACAATTTGGCCCCGGAACTTTTTTCTAACGTCAGACAGCGAATCACAGTTCCAATCATTATTGTGCAGAGTAATGTTCGATAAATTCGAATAACAGAGGAGATCTTCTGCGTCAAGGGATTGGATATTATTGTCATTTAAATACAACTGACTTAATGCGCTGGGCCCTCGGAAACACTTGTCTGGAAAATGAGTCAGTTTGTTGTGGTCTAAGTGCAGTGTGTTCAAGTTTAGTAAAGAGTCGAACGTGTATTCAGGAATAGACTTCAGTTGGTTGTGATCCAGTTGCAGCTTCTGTAAACTGTGCAAGCTTGAGAAGCAAAACTTATCAAGCATATGCAACCGGTTATGCTGAAGTTCTAGATTTTCCAATTTGGTTAGAGAATCGAAAACACCCAACTCTAACTTGCTAAGAAGGTTCGAGGCAAGAGTAAGTGTTTTCAAATTAATGAGGGTGTAAA
The DNA here is from genome assembly GCA_014611495.1 of Limonius californicus. Classification (NCBI taxonomy): domain Eukaryota; kingdom Metazoa; phylum Arthropoda; class Insecta; order Coleoptera; family Elateridae; genus Limonius; species Limonius californicus. The sequence goes on along the minus strand of JABXWE010000434.1, from coordinate 14,950 downwards.
AGGTGCCCATTTTTAATTCTTCTGTACCATTATTATCTATTTGTAATAATTCCAAACTAAACAAGTGCTTAAATAGTTCCGGGTGTAAGTCATTTAACTTATTGTTACCTATCCTCAATTCTTTAAGATTTCTTAGTGAATTGAAGGTACTTATGTCCACATGTTCGATTAGATTATGGTGCAACTTCAGGTCCTTCAACTTCGTCAAGTCGTTGAATACGCCGGCATTTATATGGGTGATTTTATTGTGATGAAGATACAAATATTGTAAATTGTCCAATGATTTGAAGGTAGTCGTTTTTATTTCAGTTATATCGTTGTGGTGAAACAAAATGGACGCTAAATTTGAAAGTCCATCAAAAGTTCCGTCTTCAACTTCTGCGATGTTATTATTGTCCATGTATAAATATTTTAAACTGGTCATAGACTGAAATGCTTTTGGTTCCACTGAACGTATTTCTAGACTATTCAACCATATAAAGGTTACATCTGGAAAACTAGTGAAAACTCCGGCAGGGATTTTTGGTATATTACAGTCGTTAAAATCCAGGGATTCTATTTTGCCACCGGTTTCTATTATCAAGGGTTTCCATGCTTCTAAAGTTATTTTGGTGCAAGTCGCATCTGTGCCTTTAATGATGCAATCATTTGCACGTATTTTTATAAACAGTAGAGCAATTACAATAACTTTAAAGAACTTTTCCATTTTTTTCAATAGGCGTTATATCCTGAAAACACAAACATAAACAAAAATTATTGTCCGCTTACTTACTGTTTTCTGGTTTATGCAGTGCAAATTTTAAGAATATTTTTGGATTTTGTAGAAATGTAAAGGTGTTTAAGTTTACCACTGCCAGAAAATATCTGTAATTGATTAGTAAAATTACATATACTATTCAATTTGAAAGATTAATAACGTCAACATCCTTTAAACTGCGCAAGTGGAAATAGATTTAGTTTCCAAAATTTCCAAGACAATGTCATATTTAATAATATACAAGGTAAATGAAAAACATGGACATTAAACTGTTAACCTACTTAAATTAGAGAGAAAAGTATATAATAAAAGTTTCTTATGTAATGCATGAATTATATTGATCACAGCTAAACCCGCGGCAAGAATTCCACACACAATATTTTCGAAAACTTAATGTGTATTTTTTAAATGAAGGTCAAAAATGTATAGATAGGTTTAACAATCATGTGACTATTCGTCATAAAAAGTAAAATAGCTTGTCATACACATGTAAATAAATTATACGTGCCGGGCCAAAAAGAAACAGAAAAAGCAAACTATGCAACTTTTTAAATTTATTAGATAAAAATGTGAAATCAATACTGCCTATAAATTCAGGTCCATTCAGTACTAACGATAGGAGAAATTAAATTTAAGAAAATGTTTAACATACCACAGCCTTCACACAAGAACTATTTAATTATTACTGAGTACGCAAATTGAAGATTATTTATTTATGCAAAATATAACTTATGTAATTTTAATATTAAATATATTTTTAATTACAAGAGATAAAAATAATTAGACGAAAAACAACATCGTTTTTAAGATAAAATTAAATAATATATAAGCTTGATGAACTTAATTTTAGCTTTTGTTAAGCCTCGAATAATATATAGGAATAAATAATACTGAATTAATGTTTAATGTGCGTATATTATATGGTACAATAATGGATATTCGATGTTAAAGGAAAAATTGCATGCGCAAGAGTCTCCCCAGCATTGTAGCTTCGTTGGAGTATGAAAGATTATCTAATTATTATGATTATCAAAATTTTATCTATTAGTGCTCAAATCCAGCGATTACCAATTACTGTAAAATAACAACAAGCACAAACGTTAAACTGTATATTTGGAACTGCTTCAAATAGTATTTATCATAGCAAATATAACAATAGCATAGTTTAACACAGAGAATAAATAAATTATGCTACTCGCTGCTTATGCTGCTACTATCCCTAACCTGCTCTTCTTGCTCGCCGGTTAATATAATCGACGTCCTGCTAATTAAAATCGGGTTTGAACGTATCCCTTAGTCGCGTCGGTGTATTCAGTACAGAGAACGTATATACCTGTGTGTAACTTTTTCATTTTTCTATACACCGCATTGCGCGCTTAGGTATGCTCAAGCTAGTTCTGCTTCAACAGTCATCTAAGTTAGAGGTGTCTTCAATAAAGGTTACGCGAGTTTTGACTGCTGTAATTGTGTCAGGTGTACTGAGTACAGCTAGCGACTAATTTTTTTTTATTTAGTTAACTGCATATTTACTATCTACTCTTACAATGTATTGAGTATTAAATGACTGTTATGGAAGTATTGTGACATGAGAGGAGCTTTAGCCAGCGCTAATCTCCCTGAGTTTGGATCAGTTTTGGTTGGGTTGCAGGTTTATGTCAAGTGGGCAGGTTCGCTTTAGTCGTCTTGTGACAGCTGATTGATTGGAGAGCTGCTGGATGAGGTTGTTGGGGTGTCATGGTAGGTTGTAATTGTATGAGGTTGATAGTTTCTGGATTTTGTTGGGTATGTAGGAGATTCCCAGGTAATTATGGAGGGTTTGGTTAGTAACATACCATGGGGCGTTGGCTGCGCATTCGGATGGTCTCCGATTGGAATCCCTGAAGTATCTTAGTGTGTGACGCCTTGGTGCATCCCCAAAGTTGGATCCCGTTGGTCCAAATGGGCTTCAGTATGACTTTATAAATCAATATTTTGTTTGACAGTAAAAGCTGAGAGCGTTTCCAGTTAGTCACGTCATTTGTTTGAGTTTTAAGTCCAGCTGTTTTCTTTTGGCTTTTATATGTGTGCTCCAAGTAAGTATTTGGTCGAGATGCATCCCGAGGTATTTTATCTCAGTTTTTACTGGGATTGAGCCATTGTTAATTCTGGTTCGCGGGCATTCGACACGTCTAGTGTTAAAGTTTACTTGCGTAGATTTGTCAGTATTAACTATGATTTTCCATTTCTGACACCAATCTTGAAATGACTTTAGGTGGTCTTGGAGGTGTTCTGCTGTAGCGACTAATTATGTAATTATTTTTTTCTTAAGTTTTGCTACGGGCGGATTGAAAGTAACGTCACGAATAACTGTTTTAGTTATTCTATGTGTACTTTTTAGGTATGCGATACCCGTTAATAATCCCAATCGACTTTCTGAAATAGAGCTGCAAGATATGGAGAAAATTATTATGGAAGAATCAGTAGAAGAGGATGAAGTTGGTGACGTAGAAGACGATGATTCCGAGGAAGAAATAATCAAAAGCGAGCATAATACCGATTCCGAAGAAGAGGGCGAGGAAATTGAAGAAGATGAAGAGAGACAACAATTTGAAAGTGCGGAAGTCCAAACATTTGAAGATGCAGGCGACTGTTTCATATGTAAAAATAAAATAAACTAACTGGAAAAAGCATCCAATCTGTGCCACATATAAGCAAACGAATCACCGAAATATCGCATAAATCTGTCCGCGACCTTTACTAAAAAAAGAAGGTGTCGCAGATGAAATGATGGCATTATTTTCTCGGTTTATAACAATGGAAATTGTGGATGAAATTACTAACTCCACAAATATTTTCATACGTTAGCAGCAAGACGCAAATTCCAGAGCTAGAGATTGTAAAGAAACCACTCGAGAGGAAATGTTGGCACTTTTTGGTCTTCTTTACATGGCAGGTTTAAAGAAACAGAGCCACACTAATTTTAATGAATTATGGTGTAATGACGGAAATGTTCCGAGCTTGTATGAGTGCTAGAAGATTTTTATTTCTACTGGTAACCATAAGATTTGATAATATAAAATACCAACCCATTAGAAGAGCCACAGATAAAATGGCTCCTATTAGATATCTTTTCGAGGAATTTGTTCCTAATTGTAAGACAAACTATTGTATTAGTGAGTTTATGACCATTGACGAGACGTTGATACCGTTCAGGGGACGTTGTAGCTTCATACAATATCTTCCGAATAAGCCAGCAAAATATGGGCTGAAGGTTTATGGTCTTTTCGATTCAAAAACGTTCTACTTTGGTAATATGGAATTATATTGCGGAAAACAACCCGACGGCGCCTACCAATATTCCAATTCTCCAGCTGTTGTTGTCCAAAGGCTAGTAGAGCCTTATAAAGGTAAAAATAGAAACTTAACTTTCGATAACTGGTACACCAGCTACCCCTCAGCCGAAAATGTTCTAAAAGATAGGATTACGTTGGTTGGTACAATAAAAAAAAAACCGAAATACCGGGTGAACTTCTTCCAAACAAATGGCGACCAGTTCCTTCATCCATTTTTGCATTCCAAAAAGACATGACTCATGTATCTCACAGCAAGAAAAAGAATAAAGCAGTTCTCTTGTTGTCAACTATGCATGAAAACGATCTAGTAGATGCTGATACTCCAAAGCCTAAGGTAGTTTTATTTTATAATTCTACAAAAGATGGCATCGATACTGTGGGCCAAATGTGCGGCACTTACACCGTACAAAGAAGAATAAGAAGGTGGCCATTAGTTATCTTTTTTCAAATGTTAAACGTAGGAGGTATAAACTATAAATGCCAATATTATATATAATTTTTCTTCTCAAGATGTGAGACCAAGAAGAATTTTTTTGAAGGAGTTACGACTTTCGATGATGAAACCTTATCTACAGCAAAGAACAGAAATGAAAAACTTATCTGTTGACATAAAACTCTTTTTGAAAAAAAAAATATTTACCAAACAAAGAAACTGGAGAAAATCAACAATTAGGAGACAAAATAAGAGGTAAATGTCAAATATGCGACTGGAAAAAAAATTAAGTAACTACAGTAGTACAGTGTCACATCTGTAAAATACTAGCTTGTAAGGAACATTGTGTAATGGTATGTATTAACTGCCAAATAAGTGACGAAACTACCGACGAAAGTTTCTAAACAAATAATATTTTCTAGCAAAATATACATTTCAAGTTAAGTAGTTAAAATACCTTTTTATAAATTGTATTTCGTTTTCCTTTAGTTGCTACAAAGATTTCCTTTGCTTCTTAGAGTGCTTTATCTCTTACGGGACGTAGCGATCTTCTCTCTTAAGGCTGTGTTGCGCGTTTAAAGTGCCACAGACATAGATGACCTACAGCTTAACGTGGGCTCCGAACCACGGAGTGTAAACACTTCTACTCCAGAGAAGATTTACTAGGCAGAATACCTCGCTGGTTTGCCATTGCCTTGCGAGGGAGAACGGCCGTTAAAAATCTGAAATCCGATGTTGCTGGGATGGTACTGGGAATTGAACCCAGGACCTTCAGCGTAGAAGTCTAACGTGCTAACCTCTAGGCCACGGCCGCCTCCTACAAAGATTATGTTAATAAATTACTTATGTTTATTTTTGAATATTGTATACTTATGTATTATTTATTAAATATCTATTGTTTTTTATAACAAACCTTTTTTTAATTATTTAATATAATTGCTTATTCTTTATAGATACTAAATAAAAAAATTACCCCTATATTTTTGTTTCCTACCGTCAAATTAACATTAACTACGCACAGTGTACAGAATACACTGCACGACTAGTTATGTTATGAATGGTAGCGCGACTAACTAAGGGTTTTCCACATCACTCTACCACAATTCCCTTACATCTTTCAAATTTGTAAGAACAGATTAATTACACTACTTGGTAATAGATGGCGTCACTTGGCCGTTTAGCCATATTTAATATGGTGGTCCACTACCTTTCTTCATCATTGTGTTAAGGAGAAAGCATGTCAGACTGATTGGTTTAAAGCGGTAGTTCCCAAACTTTTTTAAAGCGCAATTCCGTTTTGGCCAATGTTTTGTAGTACTCAGCTCCATTCCGAATCAGCGACTAAATGGCCAACTAACACCATAGTTAGCCATTTAGGCCGAAGGAAGCGAGTATCACCAGATATATGTCTCGGTATTGGACGGACAACACGACGACGACCGTCGTTCCACTAAGGAACAAACGAACTTAGCGACATAATTATCTTAGAATTGAACATTGAAACCAAAGAAGTTTTAGAAAGTGGGTACTACCACCTGTAGAACCTGGTGACACCAAGCCAAAATACAACTGGTGTCCCACGTCACCAACCGGGTTTATAAATACCATTGCTCTTAGTAAGTTTAAATTTATTAGTTTGTTCTAAAACTTTACATTATGCGCAAATGGTTTCTTTAAAGAAGAAAAATCGTTAATGTGCGTTATTATCCGTAAATTCGGTGTTCCTACGTAGTTCACAACAGCGTGAGCAGACAGTCTCCACCCTATATAACATCATTGGTTGAAACATACGCTCATGAAACAAAAGAGAACTAGAAGTAATGATTGGGCTAAATAAATTGAAAATGGAAAATTTTTCGACATTGGAAAAGAAAAAAAAACTGTGGCATAATTACATATGAAAACCATACACTAATATACCGAATTATTGATAAAAAAATATATAATAAATTTTATTCCATGATTAAAATGGTTAAAATGTTAAAAATTTATGAATCATTCTGTCATATTACTAAGTATAATTATTTTAATTTTCTTCTGCTTTTTGTGTTTTAAATAGAACGATGCTATTGTAATAGAGATTGCGTTGATATGTTCACAGTATTAGGTACGTCTAGTGGGAATACCAAACGGTGCGTCTGAGCCATATGCGAAAAGGTTTCCAAATCCAAATTAGACCGTCCATCAAGATGAGCAAGTTCTTAAACTTGTTGAGGTTGCACCAAGTACAAGCCTTCAATTTGTATTGTCCCGAACTCATTACAGATTATTAAAGAAAAATGACCTACATCCATTTAGACCTCAAAATATTCGAGTTTTACATAGAAGTCAATTGTTGTAGGTGGTAATTACAGAACGTAAACAATGATCCACATTTCATTAAAACGATTCCATGGAGTAATGAATCCGCATTTACTGAGACGAGTATCGTAGATACTCATAGCCTGCAAGAATTGAGGGATGAAGACCCTCACTTACTACGCAAAAGATCGTATAAAAACGAAAATCAATAAACATTTAAACCAACTTTGTATCTTCAATTGTTACATGAAAATTTTCCACTACCATGGCTCGTTGAAGTTTCGTTAGCAGTTAGATTAAAATGTTGTTTCCAAAATGATGATGCACCGCTACATTATGGAATAAAATTGAGAAATTTCCTAAATCGAAATTTTCCTGAAAGGTATTTGAACACCTTTTTGACCACCTGATCGTCACCATTTACTCGCCACCAATTGCTCGCTAAGAGCGATGCTCGTGGATACAGTTGCTCGCCATTCGTTTGTTCAACAGTCAATTTGCTCTCCGTACAGTTTTGTTATGCACCTTATTTGAAGAATAATTTAGTACGTATTTTGCTTTACAATTAAAATAGTTTGATAACATTTTGTAATGTGATAAAAGCATGGATAATCTCGAAAATTGTTTTAGTGGTTAAACTCGATCTCCAGAGTCTTCTACATATTTTTCTATTGCCATTTAAATGAAATAGATGTATATATGTTTAAAATGCATCACACATTTAACATACACATTATAGTGCTTGAAACAATTTTAAGTATAATGAAACAAATAGAAAGTTGTACGCAAAAACTTAATACAAATAACTTTTGTAATTAGAAATATTATACACTTCATTGTAAATTACAAACAGTAAATGTGCAAATAATCACGGTTTATACTTTAAAACGTTAAACCTTGACAATTGAAAAACATTGTTTTCTACACAGCCGAGAAATTAAGTAAGACTATATATTAATCCACACACTGTTCAATATGTTCGTCCGCGATCTACTGGAGCCACTTAATCCTCAACCCTATATTTACTTTATTATAGAACAAAAAAGAAACATTACCAAATGACCTACAATCATTTAAGTAAAGAACGGTTATAATATTGTAACAATAACATACGCTATACCAAAGATAAAAATATCGTAAGTGAACATATACTTATATAAGTACCTAGTTTAGCTAATTTGAAGCTGATATTAAACTGCTTTAGCTAATGTCAATTTCGTTTTGGTAGATTAGTATAGTGTTTCCCAGGTTACAACATGGTCTGTTCAGAATACTCGAGCAATGCACCAGAGAATACTGCTATTCTCTGGTGAATTGTCTATAATGTCAACAATTTGGCTCTGGAACGTTTTTCTAACTTCAGACAGCAAATCACAGGTCCAATCATTATTGTGCAGAGTAATGTTCGATAAATTCTGATAACAGAGGAGACCTTCTGCGTCAAGGGATTGGATATTATTGTCATTTAAATACAACTGACTTAATGCGCTGGGCCCTCTGAAACACTGGTCTGGAAAATGAGTCAGTTGGTTGTGATCTAAACGCAGTGTGGCCAGGCTTAGTAAAGAGTCAAACGTGTATTCAGGAATAGACTTCAGTTGGTTGTGATCCAGTCGCAGCTTTTGTAAACTGTGCAAGCTTGAGAAGCAAAACTTATCAAGCATATGCAACCGGTTATGCTGGAGTTCTAGATTTTCCAATTTAGTTAGAGAATCGAAAACACCCAGCTCTAACTTGCTAAGAAGGTTGGAGGCAAGAATAAGTGTTTTCAAATTAATGAGGGTGTAGAAGGTGCCCATTTTTAATTCTTCTATGCCATTATTATCTACTTGTAATAATTCCAAACTAAACAAGTACTTAAACAGTTCCGGGTGTAAGTCATTTAACTTATTGTTACCTATCCTCAATTCTTTAAGATTTCTTAATGAATTGAATGTACTTATGTCCACATGTTCGATTAGATTATGGTCCAACTGCAGGTCCATTAACTTCGGCAAGTCGTTGAATACGCCGGCATTTATATGGGTGATTTTATTGTGAGAAAGATGCAAATATTTTAATTTGTCCAATGATTTGAAGGTAGTCGTTTTTATTTCAGTTATATCGTTGTTATGAAGCAAAATGGACGCTAAATTTGAAAGTCCATCAAAAGTTCCGTCTTCAACTTCTGCGATGTTATTATTGTCCATGTATAAATATTTTAAACTGGTCATAGACTGAAATGCTTTTGGTTCCACTAAACGGATTTCTAGATTATCCAACCATATAAGGGTTACATCTGGAAAACTGGTGAAAACTCCGGCAGGGATTTTTGGTATTTTACAGTCGTTAAAATCCAGGGATTCTATTTTGCCACCGGTTTCTATTATCAAGGGTTTCCATGCTTCTAAAGTTATTTTGGTGCAAATCGCACCCGTGCCTTTAATGATACAATCATTTGCACATATTTTTATAAACAGTAGAGCAATTACAATAACTTTAAAGAACTTTTCCATTGTTTTCAATAGGCGTTATATCCTGAAAACACAAACATAAGCAAAATTATTATCCGCTTACTTAATTTTTCTGGTTTGATGCAGTGCAAATTTTTAGAATATTTTTTGGATTTTGTAGAAATGTAAGGGTGTTTAAGTTTACCACTGTCAGAAAACATCTGTAATTAATCTGTAAAATTGCGTACACTATTCAATTTAAAAGATTAACAACGTCAACATCCTTTAAACTGCTCAGGTTGAAGTAGATTTAGTTCCCAAAATTTCGAAAACAATGATATGTTTATAAAAACATGGACATTACAACTGTAAACTTACGTAAATTAGAGAGAAAAGTATATAATAAACGTTTCTTATGTAATGCATGAATTATATTAATCACAGCTAAACCCGCGGAAAGCATACCGCACACAATATTCTCGAAAACGTAATGTGTATTTTTTAAATTAAGGTCAAAAATGTATAGATTGGTTCAATAATGATGTAACTAGTCGTCATAAAAAGTAAAATAACTTGTCATACACATGTAAATAATTTGTACGTGTCGGGCCAAAAAGAAACAGAAAAAGCAAACTCTGCAACTTTTTTTAATTTACTAGATAAAAATGTTGATATCAATACTGCCTATGAAATTCAGGACCTTTCAGTACTAACGATAAGAGAAAGTAAATTTAAGAAAATGTTTAACGTACCGCAGCCTTCACACAAGAACTATTTAATTATTACTGAGTACGCAACATTGTAGATTATTTATTTATGCAAAACATAACTTACGTAATTTGAATATTAAACATATTTTTAATTACAAGAGATAAAAATAATTAGGCGAAAAACAACATCGGTTTTAAGATAAAATTAAATAATATATAAGCTTGATGTACTTAATTTTAGCTTTTGTTAAGCCTCGAATAATGTATAGGAATAAATAATACCGAATTAATGTTTAATGTGCGTATATTATATGGTACAATAATGGATATTCGATGTTAAACGAAAAATTGCATGCGCAAGACTCTCCCCAGCATTGTAGCTTCGTTGGAGTATTAAAGGTTATTTAATTATTCTGATTATCAAAATTTTATCTTTTAACGCCCAAATCCAGCGATTACCAGTTACTGTAATATAACAACAACCACAAACGTTAAACTGTATATTTGGAAGTGCTTCAAACAGTATTTATCGTAGCAAATATAACAATAGCATAGTTTATCACAGAGAATAAATAAATTACATATGCTATCACTACTTATGCTACTACTATCCCTAACCTGCTCTTCTTGCTCGTCGGTTAGTATAGTCGACGTCCTGCGTAATTTTTTCTAGGATTTAAATGAACTTCTAGCCGTCTTATAGGTTTGTTTATGTCGTAGCCGCACCAGTGGGATTAGCATTACACACACCTAATTCTTTCAACATATTGACGTTAGCTCGACTATAATAGTATCGTTCCATTTTAAACAGAAAAGTAGAAGAAGAGAAAAATAATGATATTTATCGATAAGACAGAACAATTAATACATTTTTAACATCGCTATAACCACCTAATTGTAGCGACCGTGCGATGAATTTTATTATTCATTTTTTTGTCAATAACCCCATACCGAAGGACAATTGGAATACTTTCCACTGTTGATTTTCCATTTGGTTTGCGTCCTTGGAACAAATCTCAAAAGCACGGGTGTCAATTTTAAGACACCCTGCAACTGATGCCCTCGGAAATAAATTCCACGGTTTTGATTTCTTCTCTTTGATGTACTGTTACAGGCCAATCGAGCTTTTTTGACGATTCGTAACTATCTTGATGGAAAAGGGCCTACAGCTTAGCTCAGAGGAGCAGGGGGAGTTCGTGAAAATCGCTTATGGGAGAAAATCTTTAGTTGTGTACAGGGCGAATCAAAATAAATGGGCGCCACCTTCCAAATCCAGCTGATTGTGTAGGTCCTCGTGGAAGGCCGAGAAGCCAACAGCTTACGGGAATGGAACCTAACTTTATTGTGCCTCCACTTATATATTTAAAGCTTGCAAAATTCTTACACCAGCAAGTACAAAAGACACAATAAGAGACAGTAAACTTTAAAACACATACAATGAAATGTTTGACATATGACAATACAACGAAATGGCAAGTTATAACACAACAAGTTTGAATTACAGAATTGTAATTCTTGAACGTTCAGAGAAACTCGTCGCTGTTGACGCACAATATTTATGTTGTAATGAATCTGTGTGGCCAACGGCGTAGAGTTTACAGGAAAATTACAACCTATAAAACAAACTTTCTCTCATACTTTATACTTCAAATACAGTCCACAACTGAAGGTCGCTTCCTGTTTCCAGATACCAAAAAAAGATTCAATGATATTGAATTTTGCAAGTTGCACGTAGGCTTTCGCTTCACAAAACACAAAACTTTAGTTTTTACCTTGAACTTCCGGTGGATGGCTTAAAACGAGGCCGGCACAATAAGACGGCGATTTCCAAAAAAAAATAGGGGAAGGAAGACAATGTTCTTCGCGGCAGCGTTGGAACGGGATGTAGTTGTTATGCCCCTGTAGATGGCTAAGTTGCTTTCAACGAGGTCAGTTAACGTGGAGACAGAAGCGAGATTTCCGGACGACGGGAACGGACCCAAGTCCAGCAAAACACTTGCACGATTTCTTTATTTCCTTTTCACTTCACAAAGATCCGAACTGAATTCGACAGGAGCAATTAACTTGATTGTCCAGCACCAAAGCGATCCTTCTGTTATTTTTATTTATCCGACCTTATGTCGACTTGGTTATGCTCTACAGCACACGGTAATACGAAAAACTTAACAGAGGCGCCACTGAAGGAAAAGAAACTATCTTTCAAGTTACGTCCGTCAATCTCAAAGGTCTGGCTTCCACAGACTTCAAAATACAATGAAAACCTGCACCCCCTCAAAAGATTGCACAACATTTTGAAATGTTACGCAAGAGTTGTAGAAGGAATTACCACGTGCAGGTTTTGGGCAAACCCTCGGGAAGCAATATTGCAAAACAAATAAATTCAACAAGCTTAACAATGCTGAATTCTTCAAAGACGCAATGTAACCAAAACTGTATCCAATATACAAACGGCAATTAAAATAGCGTGACCAATTCTTACGAAACGGCAAACAAATTAAGAAATTGATTCATATAAAGCGGCCAATTTAAAAATAACATAACAGTACCTGCACCGAAATTCGAAAATAGACTATTGCAATCAGAATTCCACAACATTATATTTCCTTTATTTTTAGACAAATAGCTATTACTAAATATTCTACTATAATTTAAGCAAACAGCCGTTATATTAATGTAAGACTAATCTGGACAATACCAAATGTAACATTACTATAAATGAACATATGTCTATAAGTTACATAACTAATTTTCATGTAATGCAAAACTATTCCAGCTATTGTCAATTTTGTTCGTAGATGAGTAAAGTATTTCCCAAATAACGTTTACAAGCCTCTCGTTTTGGTCGTTTTGAGTAGCTTTACATGTAATTCCACTAGACAGTATTCTCGGCTGTAGTATCTATAATGTCAATATTTTGGGTTCTGAACTTCTTTAAAATCTCAGACAGGGAATCACAGTTCCAATTATTATTGTTCAGAATAACGTTTGTTAAATTCTGATAACAAAGAAGGCCCTCCACGTCAAGGGATTTAGCATTATTGTCATTCAAATACAACTGACTTAAGACGCTGGGCCCTCTGAAACACTGGTTAGGAATATAATTCAGTTGATTGTCATCCACTCGCAGCTTCTGTAATCTACGTAAACTTGAAAAGCAAGACTTGCCAAGCTTACGCAAGCTGTCATGCTGGAGTTCTAGATTTTCCAATTTAGTTAGAGAAGCTAAAACAACCAACCCTAACTTGTTAAGTTCGTTGGAGGCAAGGATAAGTGTTTTCAAATGAATGAGGGTACTGAAGGTGTCCATTTATATTCTTCTATGCCATTGTTATCGATTTTTAACTTTTAATTCCAAACTAACTTATTGTTACCAATTCTCAGTTCTTTAAGATTTCTCAGGGAATTGAATATATTTGTGTCCATGCGTTCAAGTAGATTGTGTTACAATCCAAGGGCGTATCCAGCTGAAAACGGAAAGAGGCAGCTTTGTACGGGATAAACGAGCTTTTCCGTCGACCCGTAACCGGATAGGTGGAAAAAGGCCTGTAGCTTAGCTCAGAGGAGTAGCGGGAGTTCACTGAAATCGCTTACGGGAAGAAATCGTCCTAGTTGTGTACAGAGTGGGTCAACATTAGTGGGCGCCACCTTGCAAATACAGCTGATTGTAGGTCCTCGTGGAAGTCCGAGAGGCCAGCAGCTTACGGAAATCGGACTTACCTTTATTGTGCCTCCTTCCTGTTTATAAAGCTTGCAAAATTCGTACTTACACAAATACAGAATGCACAATAATAAAAGACGCAGCAAATTTTAACACACATATAATTAGATTATTGGGGAATGACAAAAATACAAAAGAATGGCAACAAAAGGTGTTTTTATAGTTCTATAGTACAAACTTTTAATTTGAACGTTCAAGACAAAAAAAATTCGCCGCCGCTGGCGTACGTCATTTACATTTTCCAAACACCTGCGTGGCCAGTAACGCCGGCCCTTACAGGAATGACACAGTTGTAACGCCTAGTTAATCGACGGCGACAACAACAATAGTTTTATACACACAAATTATCAAAACATCAAATTTCTAAACAAGGTCCAGGTATCAAGGACAAGGGTTCGACTAGCTACAGTCGAAGAAGGGTGGTTCGATGTAAGCCCAGGCGCCACCTGTTTAAAAAAAACCCTTTCCTCCTCGAAGATAACTTTGGGTAAAGAGGAACCTTCCTGGATGCGAATTTACCTTGCTTGGTAATATTAAACTTATCATTCAAGACAGAATAAAACACAATTGTAATTGACAGACTTCCAAATATAATGATCCAGAAAAATAATTAATCAAAACAAGCCAAAAGTATATATGTATGAAGCATAAAAAGCATAAAAAAATCAGGATCACAACCCCAAGTTATATATATGTACATAAATTCACATTCATGAATAAAATGAACGGACTCTCTCTGATTTAATTTTTATATACAGAGCAGAACCCAAAATTTCTAGGGAAAACAATAATGCGTAGATCAGTTTTAAACTCAGCAAGCGTTAATCCACTTCTAAATGAAATAGATCGTCATACCTTGACCTCCTCCCTCTAGATTCATTCACAGTCTGCAAGTTTTCCCATGATTTTCTGTTTATAAATGATGGCCTAAAGTGGTTCTAACTGTATTACGGCAAACTTTACGTAGATTTAAGATCTGTAGTTAAATTTCTATAGTTTTCAACGTATTGATATCAATTTGGTATTTTCCAGTATGCGTCGACGGCTATTGTACCCATCATGAAAAGGTGAGTTTTCCGTTAATAATAATAATTCGTATGGCGATAGTGGAGCTTGGTATTAAGCCGATGTCCCACTGTAAAAATTTGTATAAAAACTTTTATAAAAGTTTTTATAAAAACCATTTTGACAGTGTGACAGCAAGCAGTTTTATACAAATGACGTCACGGTAAAATAGTTTTATGGTGTCTGTATTTTAATGACGTCA